>OW203766.1:1384450-1679153 GCA_934045905.1 Leuctra nigra
ATATTCAACACATTCTCATGAACACAATTCCGCTGCTTTCCACTTGCTGGAACAAACAAGACACTCAGCTAGATTCCAAGTCATGGAGAACCAGATACAGAATGTTCAACACATTCTCATGAACACAATTCCGCTGCTTTCCACTTGCTGGAACAAACAAGACACTCAGCTAGATTCCAAGTCATGGAGAACCAGATACAGAATGTTCAACACATTCTCATGAACACAATTCCGCTGCTTTCCACTTGCTGGAACAAACAAGACACTCATCTAGATTCCAAGTCATGGAGAACCAGATACAGAATGTTCAACACATTCTCATGAACACAATTCCGCTGCTTTCCACTTGCTGGAACAAACAAGACACTCAGCTAGATTCCAAGTCATGGAGAACCAGATACAGAATGTTCAACACATTCTCATGAACACAATTCCGCTGCTTTCCACTTGCTGGAACAAACAAGACACTCAGCTAGATTCCAAGTCATGGAGAACCAGATACAGAATGTTCAACACATTCTCATGAACACAATTCCGCTGCTTTCCACTTGCTGGAACAAACAAGACACTCAGCTAGATTCCAAGTCATGGAGAACCAGATACAGAATGTTCAACACATTCTCATGAACACAATTCCGCTGCTTTCCACTTGCTGGAACAAACAAGACACTCAGCTAGATTCCAAGTCATGGAGAACCAGATACAGAATGTTCAACACATTCTCATGAACACAATTCCGCTGCTTTCCACTTGCTGGAACAAACAAGACACTCAGCTAGATTCCAAGTCATGGAGAACCAGATACAGAATGTTCAACACATTCTCATGAACACAATTCCGCTGCTTTCCACTTGCTGGAACAAACAAGACACTCAGCTAGATTCCAAGTCATGGAGAACCAGATACAGAATGTTCAACACATTCTCATGAACACAATTCCGCTGCTTTCCACTTGCTGGAACAAACAAGACACTCAGCTAGATTCCAAGTCATGGAGAACCAGATACAGAATGTTCAACACATTCTCATGAACACAATTCCGCTGCTTTCCACTTGCTGGAACAAACAAGACACTCAGCTAGATTCCAAGTCATGGAGAACCAGATACAGAATGTTCAACACATTCTCATGAACACAATTCCGCTGCTTTCCACTTGCTGGAACAAACAAGACACTCAGCTAGATTCCAAGTCATGGAGAACCAGATACAGAATGTTCAACACATTCTCATGAACACAATTCCGCTGCTTTCCACTTGCTGGAACAAACAAGACACTCAGCTAGATTCCAAGTCATGGAGAACCAGATACAGAATGTTCAACACATTCTCATGAACACAATTCCGCTGCTTTCCACTTGCTGGAACAAACAAGACACTCAGCTAGATTCCAAGTCATGGAGAACCAGATACAGAATGTTCAACACATTCTCATGAACACAATTCCGCTGCTTTCCACTTGCTGGAACAAACAAGACACTCAGCTAGATTCCAAGTCATGGAGAACCAGATACAGAATGTTCAACACATTCTCATGAACACAATTCCGCTGCTTTCCACTTGCTGGAACAAACAAGACACTCAGCTAGATTCCAAGTCATGGAGAACCAGATACAGAATGTTCAACACATTCTCATGAACACAATTCCGCTGCTTTCCACTTGCTGGAACAAACAAGACACTCAGCTAGATTCCAAGTCATGGAGAACCAGATACAGAATGTTCAACACATTCTCATGAACACAATTCCGCTGCTTTCCACTTGCTGGAACAAACAAGACACTCAGCTAGATTCCAAGTCATGGAGAACCAGATACAGAATGTTCAACACATTCTCATGAACACAATTCCGCTGCTTTCCACTTGCTGGAACAAACAAGACACTCAGCTAGATTCCAAGTCATGGAGAACCAGATACAGAATGTTCAACACATTCTCATGAACACAATTCCGCTGCTTTCCACTTGCTGGAACAAACAAGACACTCAGCTAGATTCCAAGTCATGGAGAACCAGATACAGAATGTTCAACACATTCTCATGAACACAATTCCGCTGCTTTCCACTTGCTGGAACAAACAAGACACTCAGCTAGATTCCAAGTCATGGAGAACCAGATACAGAATGTTCAACACATTCTCATGAACACAATTCCGCTGCTTTCCACTTGCTGGAACAAACAAGACACTCAGCTAGATTCCAAGTCATGGAGAACCAGATACAGAATGTTCAACACATTCTCATGAACACAATTCCGCTGCTTTCCACTTGCTGGAACAAACAAGACACTCAGCTAGATTCCAAGTCATGGAGAACCAGATACAGAATGTTCAACACATTCTCATGAACACAATTCCGCTGCTTTCCACTTGCTGGAACAAACAAGACACTCAGCTAGATTCCAAGTCATGGAGAACCAGATACAGAATGTTCAACACATTCTCATGAACACAATTCCGCTGCTTTCCACTTGCTGGAACAAACAAGACACTCAGCTAGATTCCAAGTCATGGAGAACCAGATACAGAATGTTCAACACATTCTCATGAACACAATTCCGCTGCTTTCCACTTGCTGGAACAAACAAGACACTCAGCTAGATTCCAAGTCATGGAGAACCAGATACAGAATGTTCAACACATTCTCATGAACACAATTCCGCTGCTTTCCACTTGCTGGAACAAACAAGACACTCAGCTAGATTCCAAGTCATGGAGAACCAGATACAGAATGTTCAACACATTCTCATGAACACAATTCCGCTGCTTTCCACTTGCTGGAACAAACAAGACACTCAGCTAGATTCCAAGTCATGGAGAACCAGATACAGAATGTTCAACACATTCTCATGAACACAATTCCGCTGCTTTCCACTTGCTGGAACAAACAAGACACTCAGCTAGATTCCAAGTCATGGAGAACCAGATACAGAATGTTCAACACATTCTCATGAACACAATTCCGCTGCTTTCCACTTGCTGGAACAAACAAGACACTCAGCTAGATTCCAAGTCATGGAGAACCAGATACAGAATGTTCAACACATTCTCATGAACACAATTCCGCTGCTTTCCACTTGCTGGAACAAACAAGACACTCAGCTAGATTCCAAGTCATGGAGAACCAGATACAGAATGTTCAACACATTCTCATGAACACAATTCCGCTGCTTTCCACTTGCTGGAACAAACAAGACACTCAGCTAGATTCCAAGTCATGGAGAACCAGATACAGAATGTTCAACACATTCTCATGAACACAATTCCGCTGCTTTCCACTTGCTGGAACAAACAAGACACTCAGCTAGATTCCAAGTCATGGAGAACCAGATACAGAATGTTCAACACATTCTCATGAACACAATTCCGCTGCTTTCCACTTGCTGGAACAAACAAGACACTCAGCTAGATTCCAAGTCATGGAGAACCAGATACAGAATGTTCAACACATTCTCATGAACACAATTCCGCTGCTTTCCACTTGCTGGAACAAACAAGACACTCAGCTAGATTCCAAGTCATGGAGAACCAGATACAGAATGTTCAACACATTCTCATGAACACAATTCCGCTGCTTTCCACTTGCTGGAACAAACAAGACACTCAGCTAGATTCCAAGTCATGGAGAACCAGATACAGAATGTTCAACACATTCTCATGAACACAATTCCGCTGCTTTCCACTTGCTGGAACAAACAAGACACTCAGCTAGATTCCAAGTCATGGAGAACCAGATACAGAATGTTCAACACATTCTCATGAACACAATTCCGCTGCTTTCCACTTGCTGGAACAAACAAGACACTCAGCTAGATTCCAAGTCATGGAGAACCAGATACAGAATGTTCAACACATTCTCATGAACACAATTCCGCTGCTTTCCACTTGCTGGAACAAACAAGACACTCAGCTAGATTCCAAGTCATGGAGAACCAGATACAGAATGTTCAACACATTCTCATGAACACAATTCCGCTGCTTTCCACTTGCTGGAACAAACAAGACACTCAGCTAGATTCCAAGTCATGGAGAACCAGATACAGAATGTTCAACACATTCTCATGAACACAATTCCGCTGCTTTCCACTTGCTGGAACAAACAAGACACTCAGCTAGATTCCAAGTCATGGAGAACCAGATACAGAATGTTCAACACATTCTCATGAACACAATTCCGCTGCTTTCCACTTGCTGGAACAAACAAGACACTCAGCTAGATTCCAAGTCATGGAGAACCAGATACAGAATGTTCAACACATTCTCATGAACACAATTCCGCTGCTTTCCACTTGCTGGAACAAACAAGACACTCAGCTAGATTCCAAGTCATGGAGAACCAGATACAGAATGTTCAACACATTCTCATGAACACAATTCCGCTGCTTTCCACTTGCTGGAACAAACAAGACACTCAGCTAGATTCCAAGTCATGGAGAACCAGATACAGAATGTTCAACACATTCTCATGAACACAATTCCGCTGCTTTCCACTTGCTGGAACAAACAAGACACTCAGCTAGATTCCAAGTCATGGAGAACCAGATACAGAATGTTCAACACATTCTCATGAACACAATTCCGCTGCTTTCCACTTGCTGGAACAAACAAGACACTCAGCTAGATTCCAAGTCATGGAGAACCAGATACAGAATGTTCAACACATTCTCATGAACACAATTCCGCTGCTTTCCACTTGCTGGAACAAACAAGACACTCAGCTAGATTCCAAGTCATGGAGAACCAGATACAGAATGTTCAACACATTCTCATGAACACAATTCCGCTGCTTTCCACTTGCTGGAACAAACAAGACACTCAGCTAGATTCCAAGTCATGGAGAACCAGATACAGAATGTTCAACACATTCTCATGAACACAATTCCGCTGCTTTCCACTTGCTGGAACAAACAAGACACTCAGCTAGATTCCAAGTCATGGAGAACCAGATACAGAATGTTCAACACATTCTCATGAACACAATTCCGCTGCTTTCCACTTGCTGGAACAAACAAGACACTCAGCTAGATTCCAAGTCATGGAGAACCAGATACAGAATGTTCAACACATTCTCATGAACACAATTCCGCTGCTTTCCACTTGCTGGAACAAACAAGACACTCAGCTAGATTCCAAGTCATGGAGAACCAGATACAGAATGTTCAACACATTCTCATGAACACAATTCCGCTGCTTTCCACTTGCTGGAACAAACAAGACACTCAGCTAGATTCCAAGTCATGGAGAACCAGATACAGAATGTTCAACACATTCTCATGAACACAATTCCGCTGCTTTCCACTTGCTGGAACAAACAAGACACTCAGCTAGATTCCAAGTCATGGAGAACCAGATACAGAATGTTCAACACATTCTCATGAACACAATTCCGCTGCTTTCCACTTGCTGGAACAAACAAGACACTCAGCTAGATTCCAAGTCATGGAGAACCAGATACAGAATGTTCAACACATTCTCATGAACACAATTCCGCTGCTTTCCACTTGCTGGAACAAACAAGACACTCAGCTAGATTCCAAGTCATGGAGAACCAGATACAGAATGTTCAACACATTCTCATGAACACAATTCCGCTGCTTTCCACTTGCTGGAACAAACAAGACACTCAGCTAGATTCCAAGTCATGGAGAACCAGATACAGAATGTTCAACACATTCTCATGAACACAATTCCGCTGCTTTCCACTTGCTGGAACAAACAAGACACTCAGCTAGATTCCAAGTCATGGAGAACCAGATACAGAATGTTCAACACATTCTCATGAACACAATTCCGCTGCTTTCCACTTGCTGGAACAAACAAGACACTCAGCTAGATTCCAAGTCATGGAGAACCAGATACAGAATGTTCAACACATTCTCATGAACACAATTCCGCTGCTTTCCACTTGCTGGAACAAACAAGACACTCAGCTAGATTCCAAGTCATGGAGAACCAGATACAGAATGTTCAACACATTCTCATGAACACAATTCCGCTGCTTTCCACTTGCTGGAACAAACAAGACACTCAGCTAGATTCCAAGTCATGGAGAACCAGATACAGAATGTTCAACACATTCTCATGAACACAATTCCGCTGCTTTCCACTTGCTGGAACAAACAAGACACTCAGCTAGATTCCAAGTCATGGAGAACCAGATACAGAATGTTCAACACATTCTCATGAACACAATTCCGCTGCTTTCCACTTGCTGGAACAAACAAGACACTCAGCTAGATTCCAAGTCATGGAGAACCAGATACAGAATGTTTAACACATTCTCATGAACACAATTCCGCTGCTTTCCACTTGCTGGAACAAACAAGACACTCAGCTAGATTCCAAGTCATGGAGAACCAGATACAGAATGTTCAACACATTCTCATGAACACAATTCCGCTGCTTTCCACTTGCTGGAACAAACAAGACACTCAGCTAGATTCCAAGTCATGGAGAACCAGATACAGAATGTTCAACACATTCTCATGAACACAATTCCGCTGCTTTCCACTTGCTGGAACAAACAAGACACTCAGCTAGATTCCAAGTCATGGAGAACCAGATACAGAATGTTCAACACATTCTCATGAACACAATTCCGCTGCTTTCCACTTGCTGGAACAAACAAGACACTCAGCTAGATTCCAAGTCATGGAGAACCAGATACAGAATGTTTAACACATTCTCATGAACACAATTCCGCTGCTTTCCACTTGCTGGAACAAACAAGACACTCAGCTAGATTCCAAGTCATGGAGAACCAGATACAGAATGTTTAACACATTCTCATGAACACAATTCCGCTGCTTTCCACTTGCTGGAACAAACAAGACACTCAGCTAGATTCCAAGTCATGGAGAACCAGATACAGAATGTTCAACACATTCTCATGAACACAATTCCGCTGCTTTCCACTTGCTGGAACAAACAAGACACTCAGCTAGATTCCAAGTCATGGAGAACCAGATACAGAATGTTCAACACATTCTCATGAACACAATTCCGCTGCTTTCCACTTGCTGGAACAAACAAGACACTCAGCTAGATTCCAAGTCATGGAGAACCAGATACAGAATGTTCAACACATTCTCATGAACACAATTCCGCTGCTTTCCACTTGCTGGAACAAACAAGACACTCAGCTAGATTCCAAGTCATGGAGAACCAGATACAGAATGTTCGACACATTCTCATGAACACAATTCCGCTGCTTTCCACTTGCTGGAACAAACAAGACACTCAGCTAGATTCCAAGTCATGGAGAACCAGATACAGAATGTTCAACACATTCTCATGAACACAATTCCGCTGCTTTCCACTTGCTGGAACAAACAAGACACTCAGCTAGATTCCATGTCATGGAGAACCAGATACAGAATGTTCAACACATTCTCATGAACACAATTCCGCTGCTTTCCACTTGCTGGAACAAACAAGACACTCAGCTAGATTCCAAGTCATGGAGAACCAGATACAGAATGTTCAACACATTCTCATGAACACAATTCCGCTGCTTTCCACTTGCTGGAACAAACAAGACACTCAGCTAGATTCCAAGTCATGGAGAACCAGATACAGAATGTTCAACACATTCTCATGAACACAATTCCGCTGCTTTCCACTTGCTGGAACAAACAAGACACTCAGCTAGATTCCAAGTCATGGAGAACCAGATACAGAATGTTCAACACATTCTCATGAACACAATTCCGCTGCTTTCCACTTGCTGGAACAAACAAGACACTCAGCTAGATTCCAAGTCATGGAGAACCAGATACAGAATGTTCAACACATTCTCATGAACACAATTCCGCTGCTTTCCACTTGCTGGAACAAACAAGACACTCAGCTAGATTCCAAGTCATGGAGAACCAGATACAGAATGTTCAACACATTCTCATGAACACAATTCCGCTGCTTTCCACTTGCTGGAACAAACAAGACACTCAGCTAGATTCCAAGTCATGGAGAACCAGATACAGAATGTTCAACACATTCTCATGAACACAATTCCGCTGCTTTCCACTTGCTGGAACAAACAAGACACTCAGCTAGATTCCAAGTCATGGAGAACCAGATACAGAATGTTCAACACATTCTCATGAACACAATTCCGCTGCTTTCCACTTGCTGGAACAAACAAGACACTCAGCTAGATTCCAAGTCATGGAGAACCAGATACAGAATGTTCAACACATTCTCATGAACACAATTCCGCTGCTTTCCACTTGCTGGAACAAACAAGACACTCAGCTAGATTCCAAGTCATGGAGAACCAGATACAGAATGTTCAACACATTCTCATGAACACAATTCCGCTGCTTTCCACTTGCTGGAACAAACAAGACACTCAGCTAGATTCCAAGTCATGGAGAACCAGATACAGAATGTTCAACACATTCTCATGAACACAATTCCGCTGCTTTCCACTTGCTGGAACAAACAAGACACTCAGCTAGATTCCAAGTCATGGAGAACCAGATACAGAATGTTCAACACATTCTCATGAACACAATTCCGCTGCTTTCCACTTGCTGGAACAAACAAGACACTCAGCTAGATTCCAAGTCATGGAGAACCAGATACAGAATGTTCAACACATTCTCATGAACACAATTCCGCTGCTTTCCACTTGCTGGAACAAACAAGACACTCAGCTAGATTCCAAGTCATGGAGAACCAGATACAGAATGTTCAACACATTCTCATGAACACAATTCCGCTGCTTTCCACTTGCTGGAACAAACAAGACACTCAGCTAGATTCCAAGTCATGGAGAACCAGATACAGAATGTTCAACACATTCTCATGAACACAATTCCGCTGCTTTCCACTTGCTGGAACAAACAAGACACTCAGCTAGATTCCAAGTCATGGAGAACCAGATACAGAATGTTCAACACATTCTCATGAACACAATTCCGCTGCTTTCCACTTGCTGGAACAAACAAGACACTCAGCTAGATTCCAAGTCATGGAGAACCAGATACAGAATGTTCAACACATTCTCATGAACACAATTCCGCTGCTTTCCACTTGCTGGAACAAACAAGACACTCAGCTAGATTCCAAGTCATGGAGAACCAGATACAGAATGTTCAACACATTCTCATGAACACAATTCCGCTGCTTTCCACTTGCTGGAACAAACAAGACACTCAGCTAGATTCCAAGTCATGGAGAATCAGATACAGAATGTTCAACACATTCTCATGAACACAATTCCGCTGCTTTCCACTTGCTGGAACAAACAAGACACTCAGCTAGATTCCAAGTCATGGAGAACCAGATACAGAATGTTCAACACATTCTCATGAACACAATTCCGCTGCTTTCCACTTGCTGGAACAAACAAGACACTCAGCTAGATTCCAAGTCATGGAGAACCAGATACAGAATGTTCAACACATTCTCATGAACACAATTCCGCTGCTTTCCACTTGCTGGAACAAACAAGACACTCAGCTAGATTCCAAGTCATGGAGAACCAGATACAGAATGTTCAACACATTCTCATGAACACAATTCCGCTGCTTTCCACTTGCTGGAACAAACAAGACACTCAGCTAGATTCCAAGTCATGGAGAACCAGATACAGAATGTTCAACACATTCTCATGAACACAATTCCGCTGCTTTCCACTTGCTGGAACAAACAAGACACTCAGCTAGATTACAAGTCATGGAGAATCAGATACAGAATGTTCAACACATTCTCATGAACACAATTCCGCTGCTTTCCACTTGCTGGAACAAACAAGACACTCAGCTAGATTCCAAGTCATGGAGAACCAGATACAGAATGTTCAACACATTCTCATGAACACAATTCCGCTGCTTTCCACTTGCTGGAACAAACAAGACACTCAGCTAGAATCCAAGTCATGGAGAACCAGATACAGAATGTTCAACACATTCTCATGAACACAATTCCGCTGCTTTCACTTGCTGGAACAAACAAGACACTCAGCTAGATTCCAAGTCATGGAGAACCAGATACAGAATGTTCAACACATTCTCATGAACACAATTCCGCTGCTTTCCACTTGCTGGAACAAACAAGACACTCAGCTAGATTCCAAGTCATGGAGAACCAGATACAGAATGTTCAACACTTTCTCATGAACACAATTCCGCTGCTTTCCACTTGCTGGAACAAACAAGACACTCAGCTAGATTCCAAGTCATGGAGAACCAGATACAGAATGTTCAACACATTCTCATGAACACAATTCCGCTGCTTTCCACTTGCTGGAACAAACAAGACACTCAGCTAGATTTCAAGTCATGGAGAACCAGATACAGAATGTTCAACACATTCTCATGAACACAATTCCGCTGCTTTCCACTTGCTGGAACAAACAAGACACTCAGCTAGATTCCAAGTCATGGAGAACCAGATACAGAATGTTCAACACATTCTCATGAACACAATTCCGCTGCTTTCCACTTGCTGGAACAAACAAGACACTCAGCTAGATTCCAAGTCATGGAGAACCAGATACAGAATGTTCAACACATTCTCATGAACACAATTCCGCTGCTTTCCACTTGCTGGAACAAACAAGACACTCAGCTAGATTCCAAGTCATGGAGAACCAGATACAGAATGTTCAACACATTCTCATGAACACAATTCCGCTGCTTTCCACTTGCTGGAACAAACAAGACACTCAGCTAGATTCCAAGTCATGGAGAACCAGATACAGAATGTTCAACACATTCTCATGAACACAATTCCGCTGCTTTCCACTTGCTGGAACAAACAAGACACTCAGCTAGATTCCATGTCATGGAGAACCAGATACAGAATGTTCAACACATTCTCATGAACACAATTCCGCTGCTTTCCACTTGCTGGAACAAACAAGACACTCAGCTAGATTCCAAGTCATGGAGAACCAGATACAGAATGTTCAACACATTCTCATGAACACAATTCCGCTGCTTTCCACTTGCTGGAACAAACAAGACACTCAGCTAGATTCCAAGTCATGGAGAACCAGATACAGAATGTTCAACACATTCTCATGAACACAATTCCGCTGCTTTCCACTTGCTGGAACAAACAAGACACTCAGCTAGATTCCAAGTCATGGAGAACCAGATACAGAATGTTCAACACATTCTCATGAACACAATTCCGCTGCTTTCCACTTGCTGGAACAAACAAGACACTCAGCTAGATTCCAAGTCATGGAGAACCAGATACAGAATGTTCAACACATTCTCATGAACACAATTCCGCTGCTTTCCACTTGCTGGAACAAACAAGACACTCAGCTAGATTCCAAGTCATGGAGAACCAGATACAGAATGTTCAACACATTCTCATGAACACAATTCCGCTGCTTTCCACTTGCTGGAACAAACAAGCACACTCAGCTAGATTCCAAGTCATGGAGAACCAGATACAGAATGTTCAACACATTCTCATGAACACAATTCCGCTGCTTTCCACTTGCTGGAACAAACAAGACACTCAGCTAGATTCCAAGTCATGGAGAACCAGATACAGAATGTTCAACACATTCTCATGAACACAATTCCGCTGCTTTCCACTTGCTGGAACAAACAAGACACTCAGCTAGATTCCAAGTCATGGAGAACCAGATACAGAATGTTCAACACATTCTCATGAACACAATTCCGCTGCTTTCCACTTGCTGGAACAAACAAGACACTCAGCTAGATTCCAAGTCATGGAGAACCAGATACAGAATGTTCAACACATTCTCATGAACACAATTCCGCTGCTTTCCACTTGCTGGAACAAACAAGACACTCAGCTAGATTCCAAGTCATGGAGAACCAGATACAGAATGTTCAACACATTCTCATGAACACAATTCCGCTGCTTTCCACTTGCTGGAACAAACAAGACACTCAGCTAGATTCCAAGTCATGGAGAACCAGATACAGAATGTTCAACACATTCTCATGAACACAATTCCGCTGCTTTCCACTTGCTGGAACAAACAAGACACTCAGCTAGATTCCAAGTCATGGAGAACCAGATACAGAATGTTCAACACATTCTCATGAACACAATTCCGCTGCTTTCCACTTGCTGGAACAAACAAGACACTCAGCTAGATTCCAAGTCATGGAGAACCAGATACAGAATGTTCAACACATTCTCATGAACACAATTCCGCTGCTTTCCACTTGCTGGAACAAACAAGACACTCAGCTAGATTCCAAGTCATGGAGAACCAGATACAGAATGTTCAACACATTCTCATGAACACAATTCCGCTGCTTTCCACTTGCTGGAACAAACAAGACACTCAGCTAGATTCCAAGTCATGGAGAACCAGATACAGAATGTTCAACACATTCTCATGAACACAATTCCGCTGCTTTCCACTTGCTGGAACAAACAAGACACTCAGCTAGATTCCAAGTCATGGAGAACCAGATACAGAATGTTTAACACATTCTCATGCACACAATTCCGCTGCTTTCCACTTGCTGGAACAAACAAGACACTCAGCTAGATTCCAAGTCATGGAGAACCAGATACAGAATGTTCAACACATTCTCATGAACACAATTCCGCTGCTTTCCACTTGCTGGAACAAACAAGACACTCAGCTAGATTCCAAGTCATGGAGAACCAGATACAGAATGTTCAACACATTCTCATGAACACAATTCCGCTGCTTTCCACTTGCTGGAACAAACAAGACACTCAGCTAGATTCCAAGTCATGGAGAACCAGATACAGAATGTTCAACACATTCTCATGAACACAATTCCGCTGCTTTCCACTTGCTGGAACAAACAAGACACTCAGCTAGATTCCAAGTCATGGAGAACCAGATACAGAATGTTCAACACATTCTCTTGAACACAATTCCGCTGCTTTCCACTTGCTGGAACAAACAAGACACTCAGCTAGATTCCAAGTCATGGAGAACCAGATACAGAATGTTCAACACATTCTCATGAACACAATTCCGCTGCTTTCCACTTGCTGGAACAAACAAGACACTCAGCTAGATTCCAAGTCATGGAGAACCAGATACAGAATGTTCAACACATTCTCATGAACACAATTCCGCTGCTTTCCACTTGCTGGAACAAACAAGACACTCAGCTAGATTTTAAGTCATGGAGAACCAGATACAGAATGTTCAACACATTCTCATGAACACAATTCCGCTGCTTTCCACTTGCTGGAACAAACAAGACACTCAGCTAGATTCCAAGTCATGGAGAACCAGATACAGAATATTCAACACATTCTCATGAACACAATTCCGCTGCTTTCCACTTGCTGGAACAAACAAGACACTCAGCTAGATTCCAAGTCATGGAGAACCAGATACAGAATGTTCAACACATTCTCATGAACACAATTCCGCTGCTTTCCACTTGCTGGAACAAACAAGACACTCAGCTAGATTCCAAGTCATGGAGAACCAGATACAGAATGTTCAACACATTCTCATGAACACAATTCCGCTGCTTTCCACTTGCTGGAACAAACAAGACACTCAGCTAGATTCCAAGTCATGGAGAACCAGATACAGAATGTTCAACACATTCTCATGAACACAATTCCGCTGCTTTCCACTTGCTGGAACAAACAAGACACTCAGCTAGATTCCAAGTCATGGAGAACCAGATACAGAATGTTCAACACATTCTCATGAACACAATTCCGCTGCTTTCCACTTGCTGGAACAAACAAGACACTCAGCTAGATTCCAAGTCATGGAGAACCAGATACAGAATGTTCAACACATTCTCATGAACACAATTCCGCTGCTTTCCACTTGCTGGAACAAACAAGACACTCAGCTAGATTCCAAGTCATGGAGAACCAGATACAGAATGTTCAACACATTCTCATGAACACAATTCCGCTGCTTTCCACTTGCTGGAACAAACAAGACACTCAGCTAGATTCCAAGTCATGGAGAACCAGATACAGAATGTTCAACACATTCTCTTGAACACAATTCCGCTGCTTTCCACTTGCTGGAACAAACAAGACACTCAGCTAGATTCCAAGTCATGGAGAACCAGATACAGAATGTTCAACACATTCTTATGAACACAATTCCGCTGCTTTCCACTTGCTGGAACAAACAAGACACTCAGCTAGATTCCAAGTCATGGAGAACCAGATACAGAATGTTCAACACATTCTCATGAACACAATTCCGCTGCTTTCCACTTGCTGGAACAAACAAGACACTCAGCTAGATTCCAAGTCATGGAGAACCAGATACAGAATGTTCAACACATTCTCATGAACACAATTCCGCTGCTTTCCACTTGCTGGAACAAACAAGACACTCAGCTAGATTCCAAGTCATGGAGAACCAGATACAGAATGTTCAACACATTCTCATGAACACAATTCCGCTGCTTTCCACTTGCTGGAACAAACAAGACACTCAGCTAGATTCCAAGTCATGGAGAACCAGATACAGAATGTTCAACACATTCTCATGAACACAATTCCGCTGCTTTCCACTTGCTGGAACAAACAAGACACTCAGCTAGATTCCAAGTCATGGAGAACCAGATACAGAATGTTCAACACATTCTCATGAACACAATTCCGCTGCTTTCCACTTGCTGGAACAAACAAGACACTCAGCTAGATTCCAAGTCATGGAGAACCAGATACAGAATGTTCAACACATTCTCTTGAACACAATTCCGCTGCTTTCCACTTGCTGGAACAAACAAGACACTCAGCTAGATTCCAAGTCATGGAGAACCAGATACAGAATGTTCAACACATTCTCTGGTTTGACGAGGAAATCTTGCTAGGTCAAGTTTTCCTAACTTGAATTAAAAAGTCCATGAAAAATGATCAAGATTGATAATCGTCACCTTAGTACTTGTTTGTTCCATGCGACCATTTGGCTGTTTCGAGATATCGCGCTTTCAATATTTGCATACTTATTCTCGTTACGCTTTTGCATTGATCAGCCTGAAACCTGCACTGATTATTCAGGAATAGTCTAAACTATATGTAAGCGACAAAAATTATCAAAATTCTCATCCCCTTTTCCTAAACGGGACTCTTCCCGTTTCATATGGAACACTGAAGTTGAGTGATGATTGATGAAGCACTTTGGCTGAATTTCTGTCGTTTCTGTGTTCCATATGCTCATTTTAACACAGGAAATGCATACCCATTAGGAGAACTATGATATTTAACCTAAATATTACCTACGTATATACTATTTTTATCAATTATATTAGTCTACCTTAATATTCAAATTCAAATTCAAATAGATTAATTTTTCAACTTAAGAGCAATACATGGTAAATTACAAGATAGTGATAGTTCAATTGTAAATTACAGAGCAGGCCTCTGGTGGTTGAAGATGATAGGATCTATTGAGAGAGATCTAGTAAAATATTTGTACAATAAAAACTTAGATTAAATTGTAACTAGTCTTATAGTTAATTTGAGGCCTTTTCTATTGTATATAGTCTAATAATGCGTGCATCTGGTTCTGGTCTGGGAAACTTTCGAGCGAGCAGCTGGCTCGGAAGATTGTTCCACAGACGAGTAGTTCTGTTGAGGAAGGAGTGCAGTCCAACGTCGTTGTTGTAACGCTGAAGCTGCAGCTTGAACTGATGGTCGTTCCTACTCAGGCGCAGTGCTTTTGACAAGAAGTTAACAAGTTCAGTCCAGGCTGGTTCTCCTGATAGCACCTTGAACAAATATCGTAGAGATGCTCGCTTACGTCTTGTTCTCAGATCTTCCCATTTCAGGTTCCTGATTGTCTCAGTTATACTTATTTCAGGTTTCTTCAGGGTGGTGTTCCATCGTCTGTGCTTGTTTATGACATATCGTGCAGCTTTCTTCTGTACCTTGTTTATTACCTCTGCAAGTTGGAGCACTGGAGCAATACTCCAGCGTTGGTCGAATTAAACATTGGTAGGCATGGGCTTTGGTTTTCTTCGTAGCACCTCTCAGATTTCGCATGACAAAGTGAAGGTTTTTCTTAGATTTGCTAGTCATCTGAGTGATGTGGTTTGACCAGCTTAACTTCGGTGTTAGAGTTATCCCAAGATACTTGCAGCTATTATTATCATTATCATTATCATTATTATCATTATTATTATTATTATTATGTATTATTATTATTATTATTATTATTATTATTATTATTATTATTATTATTAAGTCTATATTCTCACAGAGCCAGGCTCCACTAGTGAGAATGTAATATAGAGAAGGGAGGAGAGGAAACCCGGTACCGGCATGTAGCCTACTCCTGACGAAAGATACCAAGGGGACCAACGGCTTAACGTCCCTTCCGAAGGACGGTGTAACATTTACAGCACGAGCCTCCACAACCTACGCCGTCGAGAGACTGATAACAGGTGGAGGGAGGTCGTCACACTGACCCCCAAACACCCCAGTCTCTTTGGCCCAACGGCAGCAACCTGGCAAGGCAGAGTTGAATGGTCACCCATCCAACCGCTGACCGCGCTCAATGTTGCTTAACCTCGGTGATCTAACGAGAACCGAGGTATCCATTACACCAGCCGTCGGGCTTACCTGCCTGATGATGGATGATCCATTGAGCAAGTAGGTTGAGTCAATGATTCTTCTTTTACTGAAACTTATAAGTGTCGTTTTACTTACATTAAGTTTCATTCCATTGTTTTGGACCCACTTCTCCAAAGTGCTCAGGTCCATTTGGAGTTTCACGGCGTCGTCAGTAGAATGAATTATGTTGTATATGATGCAGTCATCAGCGAAGAGTCTTGTCTTTGATTTAGTGCCAAGCGCAATGTCGTTGATGAACCCAAGGAAGAGTGTTGGCCCAAGAACCGACCCCTGGGGCACTCCTGTTTCGACACTTATCGTGGAAGAAACGGATTTGCCAACTTGTACACATTGGGTTCGCCCAGAAAGGTAATTTTCTATCCAGTGAACAACATCCTAATCTAGACCCATCTCCGAGAACTTATCAAGTAATAAATTCTGGGGAACTACATCGAAAGCCTTAGAAAAGTCTATTAGAATGGCATCAACTTAGCCACCCTTATCATTATCAATCTGTTCTGCAATTTCTTGAGTAAAGTTAACAAGGGATGATTCACACGATTGACTTTTACGAAAGCCATGTTGATTCTTGTACAGCCAATCGGAGCTTTTCCATATGTGGTGAATGTAGTTTGACACCAGTCGCTCGAAGATCTTACAAACAATTGAAGTTTTGCTAATTGGCCGATAGTTCTGTGGATCTGAGCGGCAGCCACTTTTGTATATAGGCGTTACATTCGCTAGCTTCCAGTCATCAGGTAGACATTGGGTACTTAGAGATAGCTGGAATATAGTTTCTAAGTATAGAACAACAGCATTGGGGGACAGCTTGAGGAGTTGTACTGGAATGCAGTCTGGACCAGGGGATGTCCTATATTTTAGTTTTGTGATGACTTTTTGGATGCTTCTTCTAGATATGTGAAAGGGGACATAGTTTGTTGGTTGACAGAGTGGTTGGTTGTTTGTCCGGTTGTTGATTGACCACATTGGATTTGAGTTGTAAATCTTGCTGTATGCCTCATTGATAGTGTTTGCTTTATCTGTTTCACTTGCTACAAGTGAGCCATCTGGTTTTGTCAGCGCTGGGATGGTGTTGAAATTTCCTTTCTTGGAGTTAAGATGTTTGTAGAAACGGTTCCAGCTATTTCCATGGTTGGTCGTATCCAGTAGATTTGACATGTAGTTTTCATATGCTGCTTGTTTGGCTGTATTTAACTGTAGGGTGAGTGTCTTGAAGCTACTCCCTGCTAATTTTCTATGTGGGTACGCTTTGCGGCACTTCCGTTTCAGTTTAATTATTTGCCTGTTGTAGAACACAGGGTCCGGGTTTGCCTGTAGTTTACGTGTTGGAACGAACGAGCAGTGTTTAACAGTGTTATAAAGAAGTCCACATGGTGTTAACGTCACCTTGCTGAGAAGCCCAGTTATCGAATGAGTCGAATAGCTCGTTAGCAAAACCTCTTCGGTCGGATTTATTATATTTCCATGCATATCTGCTAACTGGCAGTGGCGTCCTGGTTGAAGGGAAAGTCAGCTCAACTGTAATGATATTGTGGTCCGAGAAGGCCTCTTCTACTCTGCCAGTATGGACTGCTTCAGGAGGACTTACAAGAAATACATCAAGGATGTTGGGTCCTCGAGTGGCTTCAGTAATGACTTGAGTCATGTCCAAGTCATCCAAAATGTCGTTTATCATCTTTTGGACTGGATTTGATGCGAGTCTGGATGATTTAGACCATGACACTTGAGGAAGATTTAAGTCTCCTCCAACAACAATAGTTTGGTTGGGCTGTTGTTCAGCCTTCAACAAAGTAATGTGCGTTTTTAGTGACTCCAGGAATGGTATTGGGTCATCGCTTGGTGGTCGATATGCTCCGATTACATATAGTTTAGCTTTATTAGTTTGAACTGCTGCGCACATGATTTCATGGTTTGGATCGGTCCATTTAAGTGTGCTGACAGTTTTGCTATTGACGCCTATGAAGACACCGCCACCCCTATTGTCTTTCCTGTCATGCCGCATGATGTTGTATTCTTTCGGGAATATTTCATAAGATGCAATATCTTCATGCAACCATGATTCTGAACCAATAAGTATGTCCGGCAAGTGGATGTCAATTATTAATCACTGTTTGTATGTTTGTTGTATGTTATTAATATCCGTGTAAAAATACCAGCCAAGTCTCGTAAACTAAAAAAATATATAAGAAATCTAAAAATTCAGCACTGAAAAGTAGTGATATCAAAAAATTTGCCAAGTCAAAATTTTTCAAAAAATAGTTGGCGCATCGTGCATTATAAATAGAATAGAAGTAGGCCGTAAATCAAATATACACATATATACATACAATATATCTTTATTGCGCTAAAAAAACGATGCGCCAAGTATTTTTTGAAAAATTTTGACTTGGCAAATTTTTTGATATCACTACTTTTCAGTGCTGAATTTTTAGATTTCTTATATATTTTTTTAGTTTACGAGACTTGGCTGGTATTTTTACACGGAGTGTTTTTTATGGGGATATCACTCCTTTTTTCATTTTATTCTTACAACTTATAACACCTATTGTGGCACCAAAGTCTATAATTCCTTTGAAAAATATGCCTCTGTGATTTGGTCGCTAAGAAAAGTTGTGCTTGTTACTATGTATGCTATAAATAATATTCTATGAAGTATAGCGAAAGTTTCGTTCCAATCGGTCCAGCCGTTCTCGAGTTATGGCATCACTTCCGGTTTTCAAAATGGCGGCTGACATCACTGCCACCTAAAATTGTATCTATATAAACATTATACATTATAAGCCTTCTGAATATGTAGATATTGTTATAAGAGAAGAGTTCAGTCAGATTTGGCATTTTTATGACGTCATTTCCGGTTTTGGTAATAGTACATTTCTATTTCGACTATTGATATTTTATATAGATGACCGTCCGAATCGTTAGGCGCCAATTTCGTCCCGATCGGTTAAGCCGTTCTTGAGATATGACGTCACTCCCGGTTTCAAAATGGCGGCTTCCGGTTGGTTTTATAAAAAGGCACCTCAGACGCCAAAAGTGCATATGTGGTAAAAATTTCAGATCGATCGGCTCAGCCGTTTAGGCTGTGGCGGTGATAGCGGTGTTTCGTGATATCAGATGAAGATAGGTTTTAAAAGGGGTGTAATTTCACTGTTTTCAAGGCCCTCTAGCACGAAATTGGCATAACCTATTGTTCCCAAATTTAGTATATGGAGTGGGGTGGGCCATAGCTCGAAATTAAGATATTTCACAACAATGTGAGATTTTTCAATTTTGAGATCCAGTAGGCCGAAAATGCTAGGTTGTTGCTTACAGTAAAAGTGTTTGGTCTGCTCCTTAGTTTATAAAGGCATTTATGGTATGTTGAGTGAGGGTGAGTGTACGGTACGACTTGGCTGGGTGGAGCGACCGCTCCACTAGATAGGTAATCGCAATTTTATTAAAATGTGGGGTTAAGTTGTTTGACTTGATTTAATATTATTTAGCACCACTGGTGGAATATCGAGCTCTGGATATGACATCATCTTCTATTCCATATAATTTATGAATATATTAAATATATTCCTAACGGATTAAGATAGATTATGGATCTCCATCGATGTTTCTTTCGATGTTGCGTTTGGGTTGGAAGAGTGCAGCCATTTACAATGAGTAAGAGTGAGACAGAAAACGAAATACCCGCTTCTGATTGGCAAAAATGCATATGGACCAAATAAACACTGAATATTTTCTCCCACGGCTTATGGAACAAATAAACATTACCTGAAATAACAGCTATTATCAATTTTCTGGACACAAACGATGTTCATATTATGGAACAAATAAGCACTAACCAACATGTTCCTGGAGCCAACTCAAAAAAAGTGAAAAGTGCATATGGAACAAATAAGTACTAGGCCTAGGGTGACGAAATATTACATGTGGCAATTTTTATGATTCATATTAGGTAAGTTCTAAGTACACTTTAAAAATTAAATCACAATTTCCAGACAAGGGGTTTTCTTAAAAATAATCAGGCGCGTAGG
Organism: Leuctra nigra; assembly: GCA_934045905.1. NCBI lineage: Eukaryota > Metazoa > Arthropoda > Insecta > Plecoptera > Leuctridae > Leuctra > Leuctra nigra. The sequence goes on from OW203766.1 coordinate 1,405,023, forward strand.
AACTAGGTACTTTCATCATAGGGGAGATTGTGACACCCGGAAGGGGGGTCTGGGGGGCTTTGCCCCCCAGCTTAAGGCCCCCCAGGGCGTTTTTTGGAATTTAAGCCAATTAAAAGTGATTCTGGGGCTTTAAAATGCACAAACTGAAGCAAAAAACCCTCCAATTGTTGCCCTGCAGGGCATTATTTCGAATATCAACATTTTAGAATCGATTCTGTGATACTATACTGCTCAAATTACTACAAATAACTCCATATTTTTGCCCCGCAGGACCTTTTTTTAGAATGTAAACAATTTTTAAGTGATTTTTGGACACTAAACTTAATTTTTATGGTGAATGGGGGGTCAGCCTGCTCGAGTGGGGGGGGGGGGGGGGATAATCCCGCCCCCCTTCCTACGCACCTGAAAATAATCTAAATTGTTTGTGAAGGGTTTTGCCAAACTGCTGTATAGTATCTTAGCAACTATTCGATGAATCAACAATCGGAAAACTGGATTCCTTATCCAGTTCTGGATAATAGTGTATAATATACACTAATATATTAGTGAATAATATTAGTGAATATATTAGTGAATATTAGTGAGTATTAGTGAATATTAATATTAGTGAATATTAGTGAATATATTAGTGAATTAGTGGATAAAAGTGTAATAGTGGATTCTGGATATTTTTAAAAACGTATCAACTCAACTGAAGAATTTTCATGTACCTCTTCGATTTACCTGAAATTTGGTAAGATTGTTAGTTATACCAAAGAAACATATACATATTTTTTTATTTGCCCCTAACCAAGCCCACTTGTGGGTTAGACCGTGTCAAATATTTTCAAATTTGACCGGTAGAGTTTTGTTAAAACTTACGTATTGGAAAAAGTATACAACCTAGAGACTTGATTTTTTTAAAGAAATGTAGGTCTTTACATCCACTATTCAATGAATTTTTTTGTATTTACGAAAAAAATAAAAAAGTGGGGGGGTCGACCAAATTTTAATTTTTATCAACCCACCCTCAAAAAGCACATTTTTTATTTTTTTCAAAAAAATTTATTATCATCCTTATGGTATGTTTTCAATGTACAGCAAGTTTCAGAGTGGGGACGAAAATCGTCTAGGAGTTATGAGAAGAAGTGTTTAGACGTTTTGAAAAATAGTGCATTCTTTTAGTGTAAAATTAACCCATAAAAAACACTCCGTGTAAAAATACCAGCCAAGTCTCTTCAACTAAAAAAAATATGAAATCTAAAAATTCTGCACTGAAACTTAGTGATATCAAAAAATTAGCCAAGTCAAAACTTTATTTGAAAATTAAAAAATACTTGGCGCATCGTGTATATAAATAGCTTAGAAGTATAGGCTAGATATAAATACATATACTTATAGTATACCCTGTTTAAAATTCTAGACAACTCTTACTCTAGATTTGTCTAGAAATCAGATAATCAGAATTGACTAGAATTGACTCGGTTATGGCACTTGACTAGAAATACAAGAAATGACTAGAAATGACTAGGTTGTCTAGAAATACAAGAATTGACTAGAAATGACTAGGTCTAGAAATACAAGAATTGACTAGAAATGACTAGGTTGTCTAGAAGCCAGTTGAGAATTGATAAGAAATATCTAGGTTGTCTAGAACTCTCAGATGAGAAATGATTAGAAAGGACTAGGTTGTCTAGAATCCAGGTGAGAAATGATTAGAAAGGACTAGGTTGTCTAGAATCCAGGTGAGAAATGATTAGAAAGGACTAGGTTGTCTAGAATCCAGGTGAGAAATGATTAGAAATAACTAGATTTGTCTAGAATTCTTAGGTCAGAAATAATCAGAAATTACTAGGTTGTCTAGAACTCTCGGGTAAGAAATTATTAGAAATGATTAGGTAAGTAATCTAGATCATCGAGAATTTGTGTACTGGATTTTTTTTTAAGGTAGTACCTCATATTATGTTGGACCATAGACATTGTGTTGGACCATGGATTTGTAAGTAGGTGTTGGACGTTGTTCGCTGAAATTGAAATGGGAGAATATATATTTTGTTGAATGCATTTTGTTGAATGATATTGTTGAGGACAAAGCTAGCATTCAACAAATATGGCTCACCCAGTACAGCAAACAACTTACAACTGCAAAAAGGGTTTTACAAATTTTCCTATCATGTAGAAATATATGTCTTATGTTATTACATTAACTTATAAATATTTGCCAGATTTTGGAAATAATATAACTTCTTTAAGACGAACAGATAACGAGATATTAAAGATATTAAATAATATGTGATGAATTCGCGATGGTGGCGTTCTCTGTTAACAACTTCAGAAACTATTAATTCTTGTAATTTTTAATAATTCTAGTCAAATCTAGAGTCTACAATTTCAAGACATTTCTAGTTAAATCTAACCATTTTTCAATTCTTATGATTTCTAATAATACTAGAAATTTCTAATAATACTAGTCATTTCTAGAGTCTACATTTACTAGACATTTCTAGTTGAATCTATTATTTCTTCAATTCTTGTAATTTCTAATAATACTAGTCATTTCTAGAGTCTACATTTACTAGACATTTCTAGTTAAATCAATTATTTCTTCAATTCTTGCAATTTCTAATAATACTTGTCATTTCTAGAGTTCACTTCACTAGAGTGTTCTAGAGTATTCTAGTAATTTCTTATTTTTCTAATCATTTCTGAAGTGTTCTGATATTATAATGAGACGAGTCTCTAGAGTGTTCTAGACAACATAATATTCTTGTCAATTCTAGACAAATCTTGTTTACCAGCACTCTAGAACACTCTAGAATTCTCTAGAATTTTAACCCGGGTACCTACAATGCCCTAAAAAAACGATGCGCCAAGTATATTTTAATTTTCAAATAAAGTTTTAACTTGGCTAATTTTTTGATATCACTAAGTTTCAGTGCAGAATTTTTAGATTTCATATTTTTTTTAGTTGAAGAGACTTGGCTGGTATTTTTACACGGAGTGTTTTTTATGGGGATATCACTTATTTTTTTAGTTTATTTACACAACTTGTAAAACTTATTGGGGCAACAATGGATAATTCCTTAATTCCTTTAAAAAAATACGCCATTTCCGAATTAGTTACTAAGAAAAATTTTGTTTGGAGCTAAATATAAACTTAAAGTGATATGCCATGAAGAATTGCGAAAGCATCGTTCCAATAGGTCCAGCCGTTTTCGAGATATGGCATCACTTCCGGTTTTCAAAATGGCGGCTGAAAGTTCTTGCACATTGTATTAATATGTATATAAATACTAATATTTCATTATAAGCCTTCTGAATATGTTGTTGGTTTTTATATAAAGGGGAAGTGAATTTAGGCAGATTTCGCTAAACTATGACGTCATTTCCGGTTTCTGTAATTAGAAAACTTTAATTTCACTGTTGTTATTTCATATAAAGGACCATCTGAATCGATTGGCGCAAATTTCGTTCCGATCGGTTTAGCCGTTTTTGAGATATGACGTCACTTCCGGTTTCAAAATGGCGGCACAAAAAATTCATAAGGGCAAGGTATCATCAGGCAGACGAGCTGTATATGTGGTGAAAATTTCGGGTCAATCAACCCAGCCGTTTAGGCTGTGGCGGAGACCGCGGAAATTATTTGAAGATGAATCTGAATCTGAATCTGAATCTGAATCTAGTGGAGCGGTCGCTCCACGCCAACCAAGTCGTACGGCGCGCGCACACACTCATTTAAAAAGGCTGGAGCAAACCCACTTTTACTGTAAGCATCAAAGTGGCATTTTCGGCCTACTGGATCTTAAAATTGGAAAATCTCACATTGTTGCGATATATCTTAATTTCGAGCTATGGCCCACCCTACAACATATACCAAATTTGGGAACAATAGGTTACGCCCTTTGCGCGCTAGAGGGCCGTGAAAACAGTGTTTTAGGGCGGTTTTCATAATAATAATAATAATAATAATCTCAGTTGTAGTAGTAGTAGTAGTCTCCTGGAATTCAAATCCGGTAAACAGGCCACAGCCTAAACGGCTGAACCGATTGATCCCACATTTTTACCACGTGTGCACTTTTGGCGTCTGATTTAACCTTCACCCCATGAATTTTTTGTGCCGCCATTTTGAAACCGGAAGTGACGTCATATCTCGTCAACGGCTGGACCGATTGGAACGAAAATTGCGCCAAACGATTCAGACGGTCATCTATATGCATGATAAGTAGCAAAAGACTAAACATTATTTTAAAGAAACCGGAAATGACGTAATGAAATTTGAAATACATCGATTGGCTTTTTGGCAACAAAGGTTGATCCGATTATTTTGATATTTTTGTAACGTATGTACTTTTGACGTCTCATGTGACTTGTTATAAAACCAACCAGAAGCCGCCATTTTGAAACCGGAAGTGACATCATATCTCAATAACGGCTAATTAGATTTCAACGAAACCAGCGCAAAACAATTTAGACGGTCAACTTTATGTATTATCATCAATAATATTTGCAGTTTCCCATACCTAAACCGGAAATGACGTCACACATTTTAATAATCTCACAAATTTTTATTTTGATGCAATAAATATACTATTTGAGACAGCTTATAAAATTGTAATCATGTTTAAAATATACTTCAAGGGGTCAGAGATTTCAGCCGCCATTTTTAAACCGGAAGTAACGTCATATCTCAAAAACTGGTAGACAGATCGGCCTGAAACTAGCGCCAAACGATTCGGAAGGTCATCTCTATGGAATATGAACAGTACAAATAGAATTTTCCTATTTATGAGACCGGAAATGACGTTATTCAAATGTATAAATTATTATAATCCCCTCCTATACAATAAATACATATTCAGAAAGCTTAAAATGATACACATCATTTATAGAAATAAATTCTATGTGGCATTGCAGAAAGTTCAGCAGCCATTTTGAAAACCGAAGTGTTGCCATATCTCGGAACTGGGTTGACTGATTGGAATGAAACCTTTGCTATTCTTCGTGAAAGATCATTTAAAGCAATTATTTAGGACCATACGCTGCTATTCATTAGTGGTAACCAAATTGTAAAGGGTGATGATTTTTTAAAAGAATTTAGTAATTGTTCATTTCATGTGTCACAAGTTGTTAAAATAAACTAAAAAAAGGAGTGATATCCCCATAAAAAACACTTCGTGTAAAAATACCAGCCAAGTCTCTTCTACTAAAAAAAAATATGAAATCTAAAAATTCTGCACTGAAAAGTAATGATATCAAAAAATTTGCCAAGTCAAAACTTTATTTGAAAATCAAAAAATACTTGGCGCATCGTGTATATAAATAGCTTAGAAGTATAGGCCAGATATAAAATATACATCAAATATACATATACATATAGTATACCTATAATTCTCAAAAAAATCGATGCGCCAAGTATTTTTTGATTTTCAAATAAAGTTTTGACTTGGCAAATTTTTTGATATCATTACTTTTCAGTGCAGAATTTTTAGATTTCATATATTTTTTTTAGTAGAAGAGACTTGGCTGGTATTTTTACACGAAGTGTTTTTTTATGGGGTCATTATTATCTGAAGAAAGCCGTACAATTTCACGGTTTTCACGGCCCTCTAGCTCGCAAACGGCATAACCCATTGTTCCCAAATTTGGTATATATGGTGGGGTGGGCCATAGCTCGAAATTAAGAGATTTCGCAACAATGTGAGATTTTCCAATTTTGAGATCCAGTAGGCCGAAAATGCCACTTTGATGCTTACTGTAAAAGTGGGTTGCTCCAGCCTTTTTAAATGAGAGTGTGCGCGCGCCGTACGACTTGGCTGGCGTGGAGCGACCGCTCCACTAGATCAGTAGTTTGGCGTTCAATAATTATATAACAAAATTAACGGAATGGAAATTTATTTTGTTTGTATATCCAAGTAAATTAGCGTATTTCAATGTGTTTTCAGCTTTTAAGAACAAATAGTAGGGAATACTAAAATTCCTACCATGGATTATGACAAAATTCGATCTTGAAACAAATACATGCACAATGCAGTTTTATTGCGAATTTAATTTACTTTAGAAGTAGCTTGAGTACATAGGCGTCCACAAGGGGGGGGGGGCAAAGGGGATGGTGCTTGCCCCCCCCCCCCCCTGCCCACTGGATGTCAGGAAAACTTAAAATTTGTGTGGTGTTTTATGTATTGCAAAAAACAATACTTGTAAAAAAGACGCCAAGCTCCTCAACGCCTAAAAGGATTAAGTTGAGATCTAAGAGGAGGGCCAAGTAAAATGTTCTTAAAACATTTTCGCCTACAAAATTCATGAAATCATTTCGCCCACTTACTGCCGCCAAGCACAACAATAAAAACGTACAGTTGTGCCCAAATTTTACATGAAAGACCCTACGAATTTACAAATGTAAACCGTGTCAATAAACTAAAAATTATTTATAATTTAAAAAAATAGTACCTAATTAATTCAACGTTTCAATAAATAAACAAATTACTTAAAACAAAATTATCAAATTAAATTAAATTAAATGAACAATAACAAATAAAAAATTAAAGCTTGGCGCATTGCGTGAAGACAGCGGGCTAAATAAGACAATTAATTATTACAAAGATGACGAGGATGTACACTTTATACCTGCCCACTTTCAATAGTTCCAATACCGGCTTACCATATACCTACATGAGGATTTTGCTGTCTTCTTTTGACGCGGGCCCTACCTTGTCACTGCATTATTGCAATGCGCCAAGCTTTATTTTTTTATTTGTTAATGTTCATTTAATTTAATTTGATAATTTGTTTTTTGTAATTTGTTTATTTATTGAAACGTTGAATTAATTAGGTACTATTTTTTTAAATTATAAATAATTTTTAGTTTATTGACACGGTTTACATTTGTAAATTCGTAGGTTCTTTCATGTAAAATTTGGGCACAACTGTACATTTTTATTGTTGTGCTTGGCGGCAGTAAGTGGGCGAAATGATTTCATGAATTTTGTAGGCGAAAATGTTTTAAGAACATTTTACTTGGCCCTCCTCTTAGATCTCAACTTAATCCTTTTAGGCGTTGAGGAGCTTGGCGTCTTTTTTACAAGTATTGTTTTTTGCAACATTTTACAACTTTTTGGCAGTGCCGCGGCTTCCATTTCTCATTGACTATAGGTTTTACGAATACTAGTAAAAAATATTAAAAAGCTCGGTATAATGCGTTGAAGAACAAGCACCGACGAGGGCAAAATCTCAAACCAGAATTTCGTAACGCATACCTACATACATCTACCTTGAATTGAAATGTGATCCACACAATCAACATGAAAGTACAATATGTTTTCATTGAAACTGACAATATTCACAGCTGTATACCCAACGCATTAAGTTGTAATAAAACGTACCCCCTATCGCAACTACCAGTCGTACACAGAAGTAGTATAAGTTGCATAAAATACAGAGATTTGTATACAGAAGGGTGATTTGCAAGACTGGTTTTATCATTGGCTTTTATCACGACTTAAAGGGAGGCAACGGTCAAAAACTAAAAATTACCATAATTTCCAAATATATTATATATATCTTTAAGACATACGCGAATGTATCAATTCTATTAATGATAGTGAAAGCAGGAGACCGAAAAACGTGATTTTAATCGCAACTATGCAAAGGATTTTAGTCCCATAAGGAATAAGCTGGGCACAAAATGTCCATTGGGAACGTAGGAGAAACAAAATAGAAAGAAAAAAACGAAGCCCTGATATATATTAAGCGGAATGTTTTCTTTATTTTACCTCTCCCCAAAATTTCTGTAGCTCTGACTATTGAGCTGTAATTGAATAATTACTAGGTTGATTAACCGAGAATGCTGCACTTTTTATGGTACAGATTCAGCGCTGAGTAATCTCCCCGCCTCCTCGATACACGAAGGTCCGTGACCTCAGCACCCCCTTTTTGGAAATTTGGAATTCCGCCAACGGCATTCGTTTGTGCATCGTTTGTGCTCGTTTGTGCACTAAAAAATTTCGTTTGTGCCTAACTCGAACACATAAATATGGGCCAAGGACGAATGGGGTGCTGAGGTCACGCCAGCACCCCCACTTTGGAAATTTGGAATTCCGCCAACGGCATTCGTTTGTGCTTCGTTTGTGCTCGTTTGTGCACTACAAAGTTTCGTTTGTGCCTAACCCCTTCAACCCCTAATGAGCAAATCAAAATTTTGTAAAACGTGACCTCAGCACCCCCTTTTTGGAAATTTGGAATTCCGCCAACGGCATTCGTTTATTCTTCGTTTGTGCTCGTTTGTGCACTAAAAAGTTTCGTTTGTGCCTAACCCCTTCAACCCCTAATTCGCAAATCAAAATCTTGTAAAACGTGACCTCAGCACCCCCACTTTAGAAATTTGGAATTCCGCCAACGGCATTCGTTTGTGCTTCGTTTGTGCTCGTTTGTGCATTAAAACATGTCGTTTGTGCCTAACCCCTTCAACCCCTAATTCGCAAATCAAAATTTTGTAAAATGTGACTTCAGCACCCCCTATTGGAAAATTGGAATTCCGCCAACGGCATTCGTTTGTGCTTCGTTTGTGCACGTTTGTGCACTACAAAGTTTCGTTTGTGCCTAACCCCTTCACCCCTAATTATTAAATTCAAGTTTTGGAAAAAAGTGATCTCAGCATCCTACTAAGGAACTTTGAAATTTCAATAACGACATACGTTTGTACTTCGTTCGTGCTCGTTTGTGCACTAAAAAGTTTCGTTTGTGCCTAACCCCTTCAACCCTTAATTCGCAAATCAAAATCTTGTAAAACGTGACCTCAGCACCCCCACTTTAGAAATTTGGAATTCCGCCAACGGCATTCGTTTGTGCTTCGTTTGTGCTCGTTTGTGCACTAAAACATGTCGTTTGTGCCTAACCCCTTCAACCCCTAATTCGCAAATCAAAATTTTGTAAAATGTGACCTCAGCACCCCCTTTTTGGAAAATTGGAATTCCGCCAACGGCATTCGTTTGTTCTTCGTTTGTGCACGTTTGTGCACTACAAAGTTTCGTTTGTGCCTAACCCCTTCACCCCTAATTATTAAATTCAAGTTTTGAAAAAATGTGATCTCAGCATCCGACTAAGGAAATTTTAAATTTCAATAACGACATACGTTTGTACTTCGTTCGTGCTCGTTTGTGCACTAAAAAGTTTCGTTTGTGCCTAACCCCTTCAAAACCTAATTCGCAAATCAAAATCTTGTAAAACGTGACATCAGCAACCCCACTTTAGAAATTTGGAATTCCACCAACGGCATTCGTTTGTGCTTCGTTTGTGCTCGTTTGTGCACTAAAAAATTTCGTTTGTGCCTAACTCGAACACATAAATATGGGCCAAGGACGAATGGGGTGCTGAGGTCACGCCAGCACCCCCACTTTGGAAATTTGGAATTCCGCCAACGGCATTCGTTTGTGCATCGTTTGTGCTCGTTTGTGCACTAAAAAGTTTCGTTTGTGCCTAACCCCTTCAACCCCTAATTCGCAAATCAAAATCTTGTAAAACGTGACCTCAGCACCCCCACTTTAGAAATTTGGAATTCCGCCAACGGCTTTCGTTTGTTCTTCGTTTGTGCTCGTTTGTGCACTAAAAAGTTTCGATTGTGCCTAACCCCTTCAACCTTTAATTCGCAAATAATTTTTTTGTAAAACGTGACCTCAGCACTCCCTTTTTAGAAATTTTGAATTCCGCCAACGGTATTCGTTTGTGCTTCGTTTGTGCTCGTTTGTGCACCAAAAAGTTTCGTTTGTGCCTAACCCCTTCAACCCCTAATTCGCAAATCAAAATCTTGTAAAACGTGACCTCAGCACCCCCACTTTAGAAATTTGGAATTCCGCCAACGGCATTCGTTTGTGCTTCGTTTGTGCTCGTTTGTGCACTAAACAGTTTCGTTTGTGCCTAATCCCTTCAACCCCTAATTTTTAAATTCAATTTTTTGGAAAACGTGATCTCAACATCACACTAAGGAAATTTGAATATTCAACAACGGCAATTATTTGTGCTTCGTTTGTGCTCGTTTGTGCACTAAAAAAATGATTCATAATCTATTCTCTTTCACTAGAATTCAAGTATTTTCCCCCACCAATGGACTGCCACCTTGACGCGGTGGTGGGGCTTAAGGGGCCGCCTCACATAACGAGTGTTGGTCCCAACGAAGTGCAGTCCAGGGTCGACCTAGTCTTACCCATGCCCTCCCAAATTCGCGGGCCCCTCGGGCCGGCCTCCCCTCTCGAGATGGTGATCCCCCTGAAATCGGGTCCCACCGGCCCGAAGTCTCCCCCCCTCTCCCCCCCCCCCCCCTCGGTCTGTCCCCATTCCGGCTTGGCCTTCCCACCAGTGAGGGACTCCCCCGGATCGGGCCCGTTAGGTCGACCCTCCCTATGTCCTCCAATTATGTTCAATAAAGTTAAATAAAAAATGAATGTGCGCAATATAACCTCGTCGTTGACGCGCCGTTAAACCAAACTAATCAATTAATTAATCAAGTATTTTCCTGCGGGGCTATTTGGGATTTTGTCAAATAACGAAATTTTCATTTTGTCTCTTGTTTCCCCAAGAATATTGCATACACAAATTTTTAATTTCCTTAAAAAAAAAGATTGCATAAAAGCGTCGAATTTAATAATTTTTTTATCAAGACATAAAAAATGCCCTGCGGGGCATTGGGGATTCTATAAAAACATTTTTTCTTAAGTTTCCACAGAATATTGCATATCTCACATTTTATATTTCTGTGAAAAGAATGATAAAAAAGCTTAAAATTCGATTATTTTTTTTTTATCAAAAATTCAAAAAAGGCTCTGCTGGGCTAACTGGGTGTGAGTCCCCCAGTTCCCTTGTAGCAGCGAACTACCTTTTCCTGACATCGATCGATCCTCTATAATTTTGACCCCCCCTTTCAAAATAAAGTTCCTACGCGCCTGATGTTGCGCGTATCTGTGCTTGCTCATCAACGCGTAACACTGAGCGTTTTCGTAGTTAGTAGACATTCAAGTGTGTGGCAGATAAAACCAAGAACACAACCCCGCCCAAACACAAACGGGACAAAATCTTGATAGAGACCTGATCTCAGTTTAATCAGTAAATTTTTGAACAAATATTATGCCATTCATGTTTCTGTCGACAAAACGCCGTAACGTTGTGGTTTTTCCATGCTCACTCGTAGTCGTATGGATTTCTACCAATTTTGTACCCCGTCAAGCTATGGTCAAGCTTTATAATTTATGCTCACACGACTGCTATGAATATGCTTTGCGTGATATTTTCATCTCACACAATCTTATAGTCTACACAAAGCTGATTTTGCAAATCTTGTCTTACAGCACAAACGAAGGACAAACGAATGCCGTTGGCGGAATTCCAAATTTCCAAAGTGGGGATGCTGATGTCACGTTTTACAAGATTTTGATTTGCGAATTAGGGGTTGATATGGTGAGGCACAAACGACATGTTTTAGTGCACAAACGAGCACAAACGAAGCACAAACGAATGCCGTTGGCGGAATTCCAAATTTCCAAAGTTGGTGTGCTGATGTCACGTTTTACAAGATTTTGATTTGCGAATTAGGGGTTGAAGGGGTTAGGCACAAACAAAATGTTTAAGTGCACAAACAGGCACAAACGAAGCACAAACGAATGCCGTTGGCCGAATTCCAATTTTCCAAAAAGGGGGTGCTGAGGTCACATTTTACAAAATTTTGATTTGCGAATTAGGGGTTGAAGGGGTTAGGCACAAACGAAACTTTTTAGTGCACAAACGAGCACAAACGAAGAACAAACGAAAGCCGTTGGCGGAATTCCAAATTTCTAAAGTGGGGGTGCTGAGGTCACGTTTTACAAGATTTTGATTTGCGAATTAGGGGTTGAAGGGGTTAGGCACAAACGAAACTTTTTAGTGCACAAACGAGTACAAACGATGCACAAACGAATGCCGTTGGCGGAATTCCAAATTTCCAAATAGGGGGTGCTGAGGTCACGTTTTACAAGATTTTGATTTGCGAATTAGGGGTTGAAGGGGTTAGGCACAAACGAAACTTTTTAGTGCACAAACGAGCACAAACGAAGAACAAACGAAAGCCGTTGGCTGAATTCCAAATTTCTAAAGTGGGGGTGCTGAGGTCACGTTTTACAAGATTTTGATTTGCGAATTAAGGGTTGAAGGGGTTAGGCACAAACGAAACTTTTTAGTGCACAAACGAGCACAAACAAAGTACAAACGTATATCGTTATTGAAATTTCAAATTTCCTTAGTCGGATGCTGAGATCAGTTTTTTCCAAAACTTGAATTTAATAATTAGGGGTGAAGGGGTTAGGCACAAATGAAACTTTGTAGTGCACGAACGTGCACAAATGAAGCACAAACGAATGCCTTTGGCGGACTCTCAATTTTCCAAAAGGGGGTGCTGAGGTCACATTTTACAAAATTTTGATTTGCGAATTAGGGGTTGAAGGGGTTAGGCACAAACGAAACTTTTTAGTGCACATACGAGCACGAACGAAGTACAAACGTATGTCGTTATTGAAATTTCAAAGTTCCTTAGTCGGATGCTGAGATCACTTTTTTCCAAAACTTGAATTTAATAATTAGGGGTGAAGGGGTTAGGCACAAACGAAACTTTGTAGTGCACAAACGTGCACAAACGAAGCACAAACGAATGCCGTTGGCGGAATTCCAATTTTCCAAAAGGGGGTGCTGAGGTCACATTTTACAAAATTTTGATTTGCGAATTAGGGGTTGAAGGGGTTAGGCACAAACGACATGTTTTAGTGCACAAACGAGCACAAACGAAGCACAAACGAATGCCGTTGGCGGAATTCCAAATTTCTAAAGTGGGGGTGCTGAGGTCACGTTTTACAAGATTTTGATTTGCGAATTAAGGGTTGAAGGGGTTAGGCACAAACGAAACTTTGTAGTGCACAAACGTGCACAAACGAAGCACAAACGAATGCCGTTGGCGGAATTCCAAATTTCCAAAGTGGGGGTGCTGAGTTCACGTTTTACAAGATTTTGATTTGCGAATTAGGGGTTGAAGGGGTTAGGCACAAACGACATGTTTTAGTGCACAAACGAGCACAAACAAAGCACAAACGAATGCCGTTGGCGGAATTCCAAATTTCTAAAGTGGTGGTGCTGAGGTCACGTTTTACAAGATTTTGATTTGCGAATTAAGGGTTGAAGGGGTTAGGCACAAAAGAAACTTTTTAGTGCACAAACGAGCACAAACGAAGCACAAACGAATGCCGTTGGCGGAATTCCAAATTTCTAAAGTGGGGGTGCTGAGGTCACGTTTTACAAGATTTTGATTTGCGAATTAGGGGTTGAAGGGGTTAGGCACAAACGACATGTTTTAGTGCACAAAAGAGCACAAACGAAGAACAAACGAATGCCGTTGGCGGAATTCCAATTTTCCAAAGGGGGGTGCTGAGGTCACATTTTACAAAATTTTGATTAGCGAATTAGGGGTTGAAGGGTTTAGGCACTAACGACATGTTTTAGTGCACAAACGAGCACAAACGAAGCACAAACGAATGCCGTTGGCGGAATTCCAACTTTCCAAAGGGGGGTGCTGAGGTCACATTTTACAAAATTTTGATTTGCGAATTAGGGGTTGAAGGGGTTAGGCACAAACGAAACTTTTTAGTGCACAAACGAGCACAAACGAAGCACAAACGAATGTCGTTATTCAAATTTCAAATTTCCTTAGTCGGATGCTGAGATCACTTTTTTCCAAAACTTGAATTTAATAATTAGGGGTGAAGGGGTTAGGCACAAACGAAACTTTTTAGTGCACAAACGAGCACAAACGAAGCACAAACGAATGCCGTTGGCGGAATTCCAAATTTTCAAAGTGGGGGTGCTGAGGTCACGTTTTACAAAATTTTGATTTGCTCATTAGGGGTTGAAGGGGTTAGGCACAAACGAAACTTTTTAGTGCACAAACGAGCACAAACGAATGCCGTTGGCGGAATTCCAAATTTCCTTAAAGGGGGTGCTGAGGTCACGTTTTACAATATTTTGATTTGCTCATTAGGGGTGGAAGGGGTTAGGCACAAACGAAACTTTTTAGTGCACAAACGAGCACAAACGAAGCACAAACGAATGCCGTTGGCGGAATTCCAATTTTCTAAAGTGGGGGTGCTGAGTTCACGTTTTACAAGATTTTGATTTGCGAATTAGGGGTTGAAGGGGTTAGGCACAAACGAAACTTTTTAGTGCACAAACGAGCACAAACGATGCACAAACGAATGCCGTTGGCGGAATTCCAAATTTCCAAAAAGGGGGTGCTGAGGTCACGTTTTACAAAATTTTGATTTGCTCATTAGGGGTGGAAGGGGTTAGGCACAAACGAAACTTTTTAGTGCACAAACGAGCACAAACGAAACACAAACGAATGCCGTTGGCGGAATTCCAAATTTCCAAAAAGGGGGTGCTGAGGTCACGTTTTACAAAATTTTGATTTGCTCATTAGGGGTTGAAGGGGTTAGGCACAAACGAAACTTTTTAGTGCACAAACGAGCACAAACGAAGCACAAACGAATGCCGTTGGCGGAATTCCAAATTTCCAAAGTGGGGGTGCTGAGGTCACGTTTTACAAAATTTTGATTTGCTCATTAGGGGTTGAAGGGGTTAGGCACAAACGAAACTTTTTAGTGCACAAACGAGCACAAACGAAGCACAAACGAATGCCGTTGGCGGAATTCCAAATTTCCAAAGTGGGGGTGCTGGCGTGACCTCAGCACCCCATTCGTCCTTGGCCCATATTTATGTGTTCGAGTTAGGCACAAACGAAATTTTTTAGTGCACAAACGAGCACAAACGAAGCACAAACGAATGCCGTTGGCGGAATTCCAAATTTCCAAAAAGGGGGTGCTGAGGTCACGGACCTGATACACGATGCCTTGTTTTGACTGCGCACTCAGCGATAATTAAAAATAAGACGCCGTTGGGTCGTGGACACTTGAAACTTTAAATGTCCTAACATAAATAATACAATGGTTGTGTTGAATGTGTCATTCGTCAGTCATTCATAACTCGACTACTGAGGAATGTGAGCGAGAGAGATGCATCTGCAAAATCCGCCTACTTGCTTGCACGCCTACTCGCTCGCTCTACAACACCCCTCAAGAAAAGTTCATCGTATAAGCGAAAATTCTCAGCGCTTTAGATGCAGTCTACTCAACAATTATTATTGTTTATTGAAATACCTTAGGCACATTTACACTTATGTATTACCTATTAACATGGTGTTATGGAAATGTAGTATTTTTTAAGATTCTGACCGTTGCCACCCTTTAATGCGTTGGCGGGACATAAAGAAAATCGGATCCAGTAGAAGTGGAATCACATTTCGATTTACTATTCTTACAGTTATTTTAAAAAGTAAATATGTCTATCGTTCTCTACTTTTTAACTTGAAAATGTAAAAAAAATAATAGGAAATTGTAGTGTTGCATGCAAAATGTGAATTTCATCTCAACATTTTCTTTTTTCAGCCAATCAGGAGAAATGTATTTTAATTTTACCCAATAACAAAATTTCCATGAAATTTATACCATAATTTCGGTAAATACGACGGCCTCATAAAATGTTAATCTTTTCGATTCGATAGGTCAAACGGTATGACATACAGGCCATTTTCATTGTTCAACCAATCAGGGGGCAGCGGTCAAAATTAAGACACTATTAATAAGTCAGAATTATGTTAGTTGTACATAGGGATGTCGGCGGGTATCCGGGTATCCGGGCGGTTCCGGGTAATCAATTACTCGGGTAATAAATAATAATCGCGGGTACCAAAAAATTTTTTTTTTTTTTTTTTTTTTTAGTGTAGCTGAAAGACATTTGTCTACGCACAGTTACCAGCTGCGTCTCAAGTGGAAGCTCAACGACCTTGCTTGCTCTGGGGGTAAGAGAAGAAATGGGGAAGGAGGGGTGAAATCATGTGTCGGGAGTAGGAAGCATGGGAAAAATGCGTCAGTATTTTTTTTTCAATCACACTGTAGCACAGTGAAGAAGTTGAGTCCTGGGTAGAAAGGTGCACAAATTCGTGTTTTCTTATGATTGAAGTTGTTAGTTATCAAAGAATGTTATCATGTCCTGTCCTGTTTTCTCAAATTCTTGTCAAGGATAAGCACACAGATGGCCCTGAGTGAGGGTAATTTTCTCCTCTCACGCAGCTAAGTGCCATGTGTTTATTTACCTAAACCCCTACCCCCTTACCCCAAGCTCCCTCCCCAAAAATTTTTTATTTTTATTTTGGGGGGGGGGGGGGGGGGGGGGGGGTTCAATTACCCGATTCCGACCCGAGTATTTATGACGGGTACCCGATTCCTGATTTTTGGACCCGCCGACATCCCTATGTACATGTAAAAAATTTCACTCGTTCGGAGAAACAATGTGTCTTGTAGTAGGTACTGGCATCGAGCCAAACAAGCAAAAAGAAACAAAGAAAAAGTAGAAATGGTCCAAAAGTGCCGAATGGAAACGCTCGGTACACTTGCTCAATTACTCCTTGTGGGCTATGAAACTGATAACTTTCATTTATTTACAATAAAAGCCAAATGTTTGTTTTCTTCATTATACTGCTTTTGAGCACACCTCAAGAATCATTTATGTGGACTTCCGCCCTTCTACCTCTGAGGTACAGATTGAAATGTGTAATACATCAAGAATATAATAGTTTGTTGAAAATATCTCAGTTGTATACGCACAAATGAATGAGCTGTATTGTGTGAGATTGTTTGTATCACTCCCATCTTACGAGTGGGTCATCTAGGCTATAAATAGAACACGCGACACGTCGAGTCTGATCATGCGGTGTGGGGTCGCTGAGGGGAATCAGAATCCTATCGCTAATGTATCCGGACGAAAAGCGTTAGAAATGTAACATGGGCGAGCGAGGATCTCAAGGTTATGCTCAATACACCAACTTAGGTCTAGATTTGCCCAGTAGAAAGAGAGACTCATTTTTCAAACAAAAAAACATCGCTTTAAAGTTAACGTCCGTAAGAAAGTCCTGTGGGAAAGTTTTAGGATACTTATCAATGTATCATACTTGCGCATTATTTTTCAACGAGAGTTAAGAATCGACGTTTGAACAAGTTATTTATTACTCGGTTACTGAAATGTTCCATTCACGCGGTACAAAGTGAAATAAAAAAATCCACTTCCGGTCAAAATGTTTTCGATTTTTTGCAAAGATATGAACAGTAATGTCGTGAAATATGTCGTAAAAATTGCAGATCTCGATCGGTTGAGCCACTTTTGCAAAATGATTTATTTAATATTTAAAAACACAAAAAAGCACTAATCCGTGCTCTTCTGGTCAAAATTCGTACGACTTTTTTGCATCAGAACCCCCGACACATTTTTCTCAATTTTTGTGCGAAATTTCAACTTTCTAGGACAACCGTTTAATCTAAAATGATGTATACTTATTGAAGGTTAAAAAAATAAAAAATACACTTCCGGTTTAACTTTTTACGAATTTTTGGCATCACTACCAACGCCGACTTTTTACATATTTTTTTTTACGAAATTTCAACTTTCCGTTCGACTAAAATGATTGATTTAAGTTTTTAAAAAAGTAAAAAAAATACTTCCGGTCAAAATTTTTACGATTGCTGTAAATCATCCCACATGAGATTTTTGTCTCTATTTTTGTGCGAAATTTCAACTTTCTAGGCCCAGCCGTTTGAGCTGTAGATGACCGCAAAGCTGGTCGGGACTAACTAACTAACTAACTAATGACCATGAAAGTTTTTTTCAGCATGTTTCACACCAATTTTTCGCCCTGAAGGGATAATCGCACAGCTTTGAAATTTGGAATGTGTTGTCATGTACCTAAATGTACTCGATTACTAACATTTTCAACGTTCGATTCTAATTGCGTCTTTGGTAGGCGGGACCTGAAAAACGCCACTGAAGCCGTTCCAGTATAACTCGCGTACTGTAGTGCTGAATCCCCAGCTTGGCGTCCAGTATAACTAGCGTACTGTAGTGCTGAATCCCCAGCTTGGCGTCCAGTATAACTAGCGTACTGTAGTGCTGAATCCCCAGCTTGGCGTCCAGTATAACTAGCGTACTGTAGTGCTGAATCCCCAGCTTGGCGTCCAGTATAACTCGCGTACTGTAGTGCTGAATCCCCAGCTTGGCGTCCAGTATAACTAGCGTACTGTAGTGCTGAATCCCCAGCTTGGCGTCCAGTATAACTAGCGTACTGTAGTGCTGAATCCCCAGCTTGGCGTCCAGTATAACTCGCGTACTGTAGTGCTGAATCCCCAGCTTGGCGTCCAGTATAACTCGCGTAGTGTAGTGCTGAATCCCCAGCTTGGCGTCCAGTATAACTAGCGTACTGTAGTGCTGAATCCCCAGCTTGGCGTCCAGTATAACTCGCGTACTGTAGTGCTGAATCCCCAGCTTGGCGTCCAGTATAACTAGCGTACTGTAGTGCTGAATCCCCAGCTTGGCGTCCAGTATAACTCGCGTACTGTAGTGCTGAATCCCCAGCTTGGCGTCCAGTATAACTAGCGTACTGTAGTGCTGAATCCCCAGCTTGGCGTCCAGTATAACTAGCGTACTGTAGTGCTGAATCCCCAGCTTGGCGTCCAGTATAACTAGCGTACTGTAGTGCTGAATCCCCAGCTTGGCGTCCAGTATAACTAGCGTACTGTAGTGCTGAATCCCCAGCTTGGCGTCCAGTATAACTAGCGTACTGTAGTGCTGAATCCCCAGCTTGGCGTCCAGTATAACTAGCGTACTGTAGTGCTGAATCCCCAGCTTGGCGTCCAGTATAACTAGCGTACTGTAGTGCTGAATCCCCAGCTTGGCGTCCAGTATAACTAGCGTACTGTAGTGCTGAATCCCCAGCTTGGCGACCAGTATAACTAGCGTACTGTAGTGCTGAATCCCCAGCTTGGCGTCCAGTATAACTAGCGTACTGTAGTGCTGAATCCCCAGCTTGGCGTCCAGTATAACTCGCGTACTGTAGTGCTGAATCCCCAGCTTGGCGTCCAGTATAACTCGCGTACTGTAGTGCTGAATCCCCAGCTTGGCGTCCAGTATAACTAGCGTAGTGTAGTGCTGAATCCCCAGCTTGGCGTCCAGTATAACTCGCGTACTGTAGTGCTGAATCCCCAGCTTGGCGTCCAGTATAACTCGCGTACTGTAGTGCTGAATCCCCAGCTTGGCGTCCAGTATAACTAGCGTACTGTAGTGCTGAATCCCCAGCTTGGCGTCCAGTATAACTAGCGTACTGTAGTGCTGAATCCCCAGCTTGGCGTCCAGTATAACTAGCGTACTGTAGTGCTGAATCCCCAGCTTGGCGTCCAGTATAACTAGCGTACTGTAGTGCTGAATCCCCAGCTTGGCGTCCAGTATAACTAGCGTACTGTAGTGCTGAATCCCCAGCTTGGCGTCCAGTATAACTCGCGTACTGTAGTGCTGAATCCCCAGCTTGGCGTCCAGTATAACTAGCGTACTGTAGTGCTGAATCCCCAGCTTGGCGTCCAGTATAACTAGCGTACTGTAGTGCTGAATCCCCAGCTTGGCGACCGAGCACTAACAAGCTCGTAGATAGAGGCATTTCATAGCAAAAAAAACAAAATAGTTAATTTCAAAGTGTCAAAAAATCTAAAAAAGCCCTGTGGGGGTGGGTGGGGGGCGCGCCCCCCACTCCCCCTTTATACTGAGGATAGTTGTTTTCCTAACCCCACCCCCCAACCCTGGCAGAAATCCTGCAGACGCCCATGCAATTGCGAGTATGGACAGTTTCGAAGTAAATAGATTTAGTTTGGTGTTTACTAAATTTTACTTGATTGCAGGCGCGTAGAAAGGGGGGGGGTATGAGGGGGGGATTATCACCCCTCACTCGAGAAGGAAAATTAAGTTTAGTGTCCGAGAATCACTTTAAAATTGTTTTAATTCTAAAAGGGACGTCCTGCGGGGCAAAAATAGGAAGTTGTGTGTGATTTGATCATTTTGTACATTATCATCGATTTTAACAAAATGCACTGCGGGGCAACATTTTGAGATTTTTTTCTTAAATTTGTGCATTTCAGAGCCCCAGAATAACTTTCAAATGGCTTGAATTCTAAACAAGAATTTATTAAATTAGAATTTAAACCATTTAAAATTTAAAAGTGCCCTTCGGGCAACAATTTGAGTTTTTTTGTTTTGGTTTAGAATTTAAGCCATTTAAAGTTATTAATTTATTCTGGGGCTCTAAAATGCACAAACTGAAGCAAAAAAACTCCAATTGTTTCCCCACAGGCATTTTTTAAAATCGATTCTTGGATGCTATTTACTGATAAAATTTCAATAAACAACTCCTTATTTTTGCAACGCAGGGCGTTTGTTTTTAGAATTTAAACAATTTTTAAGTGATTCTTGGACAGTCAGACTGTTCCAGTGGGGAGTGATAATCCCCCATCTACCCCCCCCCCCCCCCCCCCCTACGCGCCTGCAGTGAAGTAAAATGAATAAACACCAAACTAAAAACATTTATTACGAAATGTCCAAGGGGGGGGGGGGGGGGGCAAAGGCAAGTAAAACAACTATCCTCAGTATAAAGGGGGAGTGGGGGCGCGCCCCCCACCCACCCCCACAGGGCTTTTTTTAGTTTTTTGACACTTTGAAATTAACTATTTTGTTTTTTTTGCTATGAAATGCCTCTATACATAAAACACCACACAAATTTTAAGTTTTCCTGACATCCAGTGGGCAGGGGGGGGGGGGGGGGGGCAAGCACCATCCCCTTTGCCCCCCCCCCTTGTGGACGCCTATGTACTCAAGCTACTTCTAAAGTAAATTAAATTCGCAATAAAACTGCATTGTGCATGTATTTGTTTCAAGATCGAATTTTGTCATAATCCATGGTAGGAATTTTAGTATTCCCTACTATTTGTTCTTAAAAGCTGAAAACACATTGAAATACGCTAATTTACTTGGATATACAAACAAAATGAATTTCCATTTCGTTAGTTTTGTTATATAACTAGGAAAACGCTCAATGTAACGCGTTGATGAGCGAGCACAGAACATGCAACATCCCCATAGTAACGATGCACGACACGGCACAAGACGATTTTCTCTGCAATTTTTCAATCTCCATAATACTCTGGATGAATAACAGATCCATTGTGTCGTGAAGTCTTACCTACATACCTTCTCCAGAAATCTCTTGTGACATCCCAAACTAAACTAGTAAATTTACAATTAATACTTGACTGATTGGGCTTACAATATGTAAAATTTAATATTAAGTTGATCTTGATCACCATGCAAAATTTGAACTTAATGTGAACATTTTTATTGTCGACCAATCAGAAGACATTATTTAAACTTAAACCAATTAGAGGATTTGGCCTTCGTACTGCATCCGATTTTATGCGCTAGCTCAAAATTGCTTTCATTTTACTGTACATTGTGGATAGCTTGGCTGCTCTACAGGCCTTGCCTTGGAACAGAAGCTTAAAGAAGGCAGGGATGACAATTTAGTATACATTTTTCAAGATTATGGAATAAAATGACCTTAAAATGACAAAACTTTTATAAATAACGACAGATTAGACTGAAAATTGGCAAAAATATCTCAAATGTTGGTACCAATGACTACGCAAAGTTTCAAGTTGATCGGTCAATCTGTTCTAGTTTAAATTACAAAAATCACCGTAAAAATGGTTTCAAATTTGAACCAATGGGAGGATTTGGCTGAAATTTATTATGATTGGGTAAATTGTTGGTTGAAATGACTTTGCTAAATTTCAAATTGATCGGAACAACCAATCGAAAGATAATTTTTTTAAAATTTGAACCAATCACAGGAGCCCGTTCAAAAACGATCCCAGGGACCTCATAGATTACGTTAGTATGTGTACAAAATTTCAGATCGATTGCTTGAGTGGTTTGACCTAGGCTTTGACCACACAAAAAAAAAAAAAAAAAAAACACACAGAGAAAGTGCCATAAGAGTACCGTGGTGACGCTCGCTACGCTCGCTCAATTATTGAACGCCAAACTACTGATTAATTTTACACTAAAAGAATGCACTATTTTTCAAAACGCGTTAAGGGGAAGGAAGAGCCTATGAATGAGGACCTCGGCTGGAAAGCAGATATCGCCCCCTCTCGTTGAAGATAGACTAGATGTTAAAGCGACAAAGTTGTAGAGAATGAATTGCAGATTGGGCAACGTTGACCACTTTTTTGAAATTTTTAATCACCTTAAAGTTATAAGTAGTTATATATTGCGAGAATAAAAAACTTAATTTTAAAAATTGGCTCAACGACGCACAAACTAGATTTAATTTCAAGCAACTTTGCTCTTGAAACTTTTTTTCTAACTTGATCGGTAGAGGCACAATTTGCTTTCTCACACCATCAATTGTAGGGTAATTTGCCTAAAACCAGGGGCACTATAATCGACTAAAGTTGCAAGTAAACATCTGGGAGTTTCAGTAACTGTGTGGAAGGGGATGATGGGAGGGTCCTAATAGACAGCACGGAAATATAAATAGTGCACTGATAGCGAGAGTTTGTATGTCAACAATAATCATCCCTTCCCCCGGCATTTACGCAATCAACGACGACTGGAGACAGACGGACTTCGGAGATGTCTTATTCATCTTACCTCATTTAGAAAAATCTTTGATGATCCTATTATAAAGTGTATAGGTACTGTATAAAATGATTGGAAATATCCTAAAATTAAATTTTCATTGTAAGACGATAAAATGTAAATGAAAATTTTCAGAAACATGTAGAATGTTGATATTCAAAACTGCCAAGTACAAATCTTTCTTATAATTTTATTTGTCGTAACAAAATTCACTGTATTGACAAAGACTTTACTTATTATTATTTTTTATGCTATTTTAAATTTTAATTTGAAGATGTAATTTTTTTTGAAGATTTAAAAATATTTCTGCGAATTGAATAATAATTGTTGAAATTGGCAACACTTCGCTAAGCATCCATAATAATTCACTGTAAATAGTAGCATCTCGGGCTATCTATTATTCTTGCGTCAATCTCGGCAAGGTTATGTCACGATGTGTATTTTATTCTCATTGTGACAACAATGTCGAACAGGTGAATTTCAACGCCCGCTAAGAGCACATCAATGTGTGTCTCTACTGTATGCACTATTTTATAATTTATAACTGAAAACTGTATGTTATAAAGGTAAAGAAATATTTTTGGTTGCAATGTGTATAATAGCAATTGAATGATAATTATACATTTTACGTGTTATTTCACTTGTTAATCCCGAACACAGGTAGGTCACCGACAGACAAACGGTGAATAATTGAGCGAGCGTAGCGAGCGTCACCACGGTACTCTTATGGCACTTTCTCTGTGTGTTTGTTTGTTTGTTTGTTTGTTGGTTTTTTTGTGGTCACAGCCCAGGTCAAACCGCTCAAACAATCGATCTGAAATTTTGTACACATACTAACGTAATCTATGCGGTCCCTGGGATCGTTTTTGAATGGGCTCCCGTGATTAGTTCAAATTTTAAAAAAATTATCTTTCGATTGGGTGCTTCGATCAATTTGAAATTTAGCAAAAACATTGCAACCAACATTGTACCCAATCATAAAAAGTTTCAGCCAAATCCTCCTATTGGTTCAAATTTAAAACCATTTTTCATGTGATTTTTGACATTTAAACTAGAACAGATTGACCGATCAACTTGAAACTTCGCGTGGTCATTGGTACCAACATTTGAGATATTTTTGTCAATTTTCAGTCTAACCTGTCGTTATTTTCAAAAGTTTTGTCATTTTAAGGTCATTTTATTCCATAATCTTGAAAAATTTATACTAAATTTAAAAATTATCATCCCTGCCTTCTTTAAGCTTCTGTTCCAAGGCAAGGCCTGTAGAGCAGCCAAGCTATCCACAATGTACAGTAAAATGAAAGCATTTTTGAGCTAGCGCATAAAATCGGATGCAGTACGAAGGCCAAATCCTCTAATTGGTTTAAGTTTAAATAATGTCTTATGATTGGTCGACAATAAAAATTTTCACATTAAGTTCAAA
The DNA here is from genome assembly GCA_934045905.1 of Leuctra nigra. Lineage (NCBI taxonomy): Eukaryota > Metazoa > Arthropoda > Insecta > Plecoptera > Leuctridae > Leuctra > Leuctra nigra. The sequence continues at coordinate 1,429,051 of OW203766.1, forward strand.
TTTTGCATGGTGATCAAGACCAACTTAATATTAAATTTTACATATTGTAAGCCCAATCAGTCAAGTATTAATTGTAATTTTACGAGTTTAGAATGGGATGTTACAAGAGATTTCTGGAGAAGGTATGACTTCACGACACAATGGATCTGTTATTCATCCAGAGTATTATGGAGATTGAAAAATTGCAGAGAAAATCGTCTTGTGCCGTGTCGTGCATCGTTACTATGGGGATGTTGCATGTTCTGTGCTCGCTTATCAACGCGTTACACTGAGCGTTTTCCTAGTTATTTCATTGTTGTATTATTGACCGTTATCTTTACTCCAACCATTCCATTTAAAAATAATAAATTCGATGTAGTGCCAAAGGATTCAAAACTTAAAATGTGTGACATTTTGTTGATTTTTTTCTACTTGTTTTGAGCAATTATTGATATGATATTATTTTAAAATTTCAACATCGTGTTACCCAATTCATTGATTTATAAATTTCACAACATTCCACTTATATGGTCCGGAGAAAAGGCTGGAAATATTCATGTGTATTTTTTTACTTTATTTCGTTATTTTTCGTATTTTCTACTCTCTACTTACAAGAAGTAGACAGTAGACAGTGTCTACATTCTACTACAAGAACCACATGCACAAAAACTAAAATGACTTTCTTGCTCTGATTGGGATAATATTATTCTCTTAGTAAAGAACCCAGAGAGAAATGAGACTACCTATACCTATTCGTAAACAAATTTTTCCAATGGCATTATACTCTCAGGTGGTGAAATAAGATCAGTGTCATATATCGCCGTTATAATGGTTGGAATAAAAATCAATAAAAGGATTTGCAATCTATTAAATACGGTGTTGAACACTTAATTGCGTGTGTGATTATTCTTGATTCACGATGATTTTGTTCGTGTTGTGAAAGTGATTCTAATTATGTCATTTGACTTGGTAACCAGTCTGGACCCAGCGATCATAACAATTAATACTCGGGGTCTCCGATCTCACTTCTGTTTACATTTTTTGCATGGGAACTACAGTCGGAAGGCAACGTTATCAAACATTGTTTCCAGCTAGACCAATCATAGTAATGACAACAAATTCGTCCCCAAATCTGGTCCCGCATTATTTACCTTTAAAAACACCGCCTACAATAGCAATTAGGGCTGATTCTCTAGGATCAGTCAGCCGATCCTTGCCCTTAACACTTCTTCTCATAACTCCTAGACGATTTTCGTCCCCACTCTGAAACTTGCTGTACATTGAAAACATACCATAAGGATGATAATACATTTTTTTGAAAAAAAAATAAAAAATGTACTTTTTGAGGGGGGGGGTCGATGAAAATCAAAATTTGGTCGACCTCCCACAATTTTTTTTTTTTTTGTAAATACAAAAAAATTCATTGAATAGTGGATGTAAAGACCTACATTTCTTTAAAAAAATCAAGTCTCTAGGTTGTATACTTTTTCCAATACATAAGTTTAAACAAAACTCTACTGGTCAAATTTGAAAATATTTGATACGGTCTAACCCAAAAGTGGGCATGTTTAGGGGCAAATAAAAAATATGTGTATGTTTCTTTGGTATAACTAACAATCTTACCAAATTTCATGTAAATCGAAGAGGTAGATGAAAATTTTCACGATTTTTCAGTTGAGTTGATACGTTTTTACTCCTAGATTCTTGTCTAAACAATGTGCACTAAACTCATTCCCTGAGGATTTAGATATATTGTTGATGTTTTGGTCGTGCAGCGTGACCCACCTGCGTGACCTGCGGGTCGTGCGAGTACGACTGAACCTCCACGGGGTAACACGGGACCATCTGACAGTTGATGCCCTGGGAAAGCACTGCGTATGTCACATGGCACGCGTTAGGACATTCCATGCCCTCAGGCAGCGAACAACATTCTGAAACACAGCGGAGGAAGTTGCATTGTGTTCTGCATCGTAATGTGTCAAGAATAGGTAGGCAAGATCAACTAATTTATGAGAAATATCACTTCAAAGTTCAGTTTATCTTCACTTTGCGATCGTACAGAAAAAGCCATGCTGATATTAAAAGCTGCTTTCTCACTGATAGATTTCTTTGAGAAACGACTATATTGTGTATCAATTCAGTTGTTACCTATATTCTAATGGATGATTTATTAAGACAACATTTATGTTTTCGAGAAACGTCAAAATAAAACGGTAAAACCCTCATAGCTCAGTAAATCATCCAGGAGAGTGTACATTTAAAACTGTTGGAATAAAATGTTGATCAAGAAGTGAATCAACTCACCTGCGGCCATGTTTACTGCCGTCATGTTGGTAGAACCCAGCTGCTGTTGCGCCGCAAACGTAGGGAAATACTGAAACAAACAACTCACTTTCATAACATATTACAAGAACAGGCCGAGAGGACATTCTAGTTTCAGAACAAAGCTTACGTCGTGGCCGAGATTGTAGAAGAAGCGAATCGTCGGTTTATCTGCAAAGAAAAGAGTCAATCAGTCAACAAAATACTGTCATTTAGATCTTGTAGTTTGTAAGTTTCGATGTCCACTTTTCCTTGGAAACTTTGTGAAAATATAGTCATTAACGTACAGAATCAGTTTCAGAGAAGAATTTAGCGGACAACTTGAAACTTTTACCCCTTTTCCTCATCTGAAAACCGGTGATCTAGCGGTGAATGAAACAATATAACCTAAAGACTAGTCACCTGCTATGGGCAGATCGCTGCCGTCCAACTGCAATGACCTTGGCGCCAGAAGGTCGATGTTATTCCCGGCCACGTCCTTGATCTGAACCCCGGACATAAGTGGGCTGTCGGGGGGCGGTGAGGGGGGGAAGTAGCAGGGGGACATTGCAGTCTCACTCTAAACACAACAAGAAACAAACATGAACATGGGTCTTGTTTCAATAGTTTCATTTACCTACCCACTAATCATATTGCAAAGTCACCAATATGTTTAAATTTGTTTGAAGATTTTAAATAAAATTATTTTCATAAGTGGAAAACTTTGTGTGGAGTGTCACTTAAGCCCCTTTCTCTGTGTTTGTGATTTTGCTTAATGGCTGCCCAGGTCTTTAGAGTCTCAACCAATCAATCAGAAAGTCACTTCATAATCTCAAGAGAGGCCTCGTGTTTAGTTTTTCAACAGGTTCCGCCCTTTTTTTAAATAAAACCAACACATTTGGCCGATCAACTTGTTGCATCGGGACCAACATTCAATGTGATTTCGATGTATGAAAGAGTTCTGAACACATTGAACCAAGTAGGTAATAACGGACTGTTAAGACGAAGTGTAAAGTTACAAAGTACCTACCTGGTATGAAGTGATGTTGGGACTTGGATCTGAGTTCTTGAAAGGGTTCTGAACACATTGAACCAAGTAGGTAATAACGGACTGTTAAGACGAAGTGTAAAGTTACAAAGTACCTGGTATGAAGTGATGTTGGGACTTGGATCTGAGTTCTTGAAAGAGTTCTGAACACATTGAACCAAGTAGGTAATAACGGACTGTTAAGACGAAGTGTAAAGTTACAAAGTACCTGGTATGAAGTGATGTTGGGACTTGGATATGAGTTCTTGAAAGGGTTCTGAACACATTGAACCAAGTAGGTAATAACGGACTGTTAAGACGAAGTGTAAAGTTACAAAGTACCTGGTATGAAGTGATGTTGGGACTTGGATCTGAGTTCTTGAAAGAGTTCTGAACACATTGAACCAAGTAGGTAATAACGGACTGTTAAGACGAAGTGTAAAGTTACAAAGTACCTGGTATGAAGTGATGTTGGGACTTGGATCTGAGTTCTTGAAAGGGTTCTGAACACATTGAACCAAGTAGGTAATAACGGACTGTTAAGACGAAGTGTAAAGTTACAAAGTACCTGGTATGAAGTGATGTTGGGACTTGGATCTGAGTTCTTGAAAGGGTTCTGAACCCATTGAACCAAGTAGGTAATAACGGACTGTTAAGACGAAGTGTAAAGTTACAAAGTACCTGGTATGAAGTGATGTTGGGACTTGGATCTGAGTTCTTGAAAGGGTTCTGAACACATTGAACCAAGTAGGTAATAACGGACTGTTAAGACGAAGTGTAAAGTTACAAAGTACCTGGTATGAAGTGATGTTGGGACTTGGATCTGAGTTCTTTAAAGAGTTCTGAGAGTTCCTGGTCTTGCGCGCCATCTTGTTGGGCTTACGCAGCTTGACTCCTGCAAAACACAAGGAAAACTATCATTCAAAACACACCCTCGTTTGTGACCAGTGTCATTGAATGTTGCTTCGTTGTACAACATTCCGTGACGCTTTTAGCAAACATCTTCACAGCAATGACAAGAGATAATATTGTAATAGTCTTCTGTATTCAAGCTAGGAACAAGGCATCTTCGAAAGTAGAGTAGACAATTTCACATCTGAAAGACAGCTCAAGTTTTCAACTTAAAACTTTTCCATGGACATTGGCACTAGCATTTTAGGCCAATTTTCAGACTAATCTGTCATTATCTTCAATAGTTCATGTCAGTTTATTTAAGCTGACATTTTATTCCAAAATCTTTAAATATTTGCAAATTGCAAACACATTGGCACACAGAGTTGAGTTTCTTTCATATTGCCAAGCTAAATAGGTACAGATTACAAATCATGTTTCCGATGAAATTAATATACCGATTTTGCTGGAAATCATTAGCCTTAACTACATTGGATAGTATTGAATGAATCTTTTGTGAAAAATTGGCCAATTCGGTTACTTCGTTTCAAATATTGTAATGCTGTAGCACTACTGTGCATGAGCGAGCCACCTAGGTTGTAAACAACAAGTGGTTCTTAATGAAATTCTAGAAGACCGTGATTGTTTCTAAGATAAAAAAGTATAAAAACAGTTTGCAGAAAGGTTTATGAAGTTTAATTTGTATTTTATTCAGGATTCATTATATGAAGAAAATTAGGTAGTACAGAACATTATTACCTACCTATATATTTATATTTAAATTCTTCAAACATTAATTAGTATTATAAACGTTATTAAATGTTATTAAATTATGTCTTGGAAAATATCAGCTTTGGGGTAAAGATTAAAAATAAAAGGGTTCAAAAATGTGAAACCACAACAATGAAAAATAATGTATGGTGTAAGGTGTTAAGCACGGCCTCCTTTATAAGTTCCGTTTCACTACACGTTTCCCGGCCTGTCCACCAACTGAAAATCAGAGGTTCCACGTTTTGGCACAGGCCAAAGGCGCTAGTTGATACCCTACGCCTACCTTATGAAAATCCTACATGACCAGCTCAAGACAACATAGTGTGCAGTGATTGCTTTTGTCTTTGAAAGAGCTGTCAGTTAAGAAAATGCAATTAGTAAGCCAATATTATTCATGAATTTAACATTAAATATGATTTTAATGCTTTATAAGTAATAGTTTAAGCAATTATTAATATATTAGTTCTTGAAATATAACCTCAGCACCAGTTTCGTCTACATATAGAATGTGTTAAGTTAGGTGATTTTACGTACATTTTTTAACCTCACAATAAATTTCGTATATGTCACATTCAATATGTTGACTAAACTGGTGCTGAGGTTATATTTCAAGAACTAATATATTAATAATTGCTTAAAATATTACTTATAAAGCATTAAAATCATATTTAATGTTGAATTCATGAACAATATTGGCTTACTAATTGCATTTTCTTAAACTGACAGCTCTTTCAAAGACAAAAGCAACCACTGCACACTATGTTGTCTTCAGTTGGTCATGTAGGATTTTCATAAGGTAGGCGTAGGGTGTCAACTAGCGCCCTTGGCCTGTGCGAAAACGTGGAACCTCTGATTTTCAGTTGGTGGACAGGCCGGGAAACGTGTAGTGAAACGGAACTTATAAAGGAGGCCGTGGTGTTAAGAATGAGGTTGGATGGTTGGAATTTTAGGTTAGAAAAAGAGTCAGTTTGAAATAAGATTGAAAGAATAATTTTGTGTGTGTCCGTATAAAAATTATTAGGGCTGTGCGAGATTGAAATATTTTATGTCGAGCGAGATCGAGATTATGTCATAAAAGTCGAGCGAGATATTTTACCTTCGAGATCGAGGAGATTCGAGCAAGATTATACTTTTTTAAAAAGATTTTTTTGGTGGAAGAGAAACACAATGCAAATTGTCCAGCCACACAAGAATAACATTTGATAAGTATGCAGAACTGGTGCTTTATATATAAAACAATACAAATCAAATTTATGGACGATACAAAGATAGTTAGCGTGTGTAGTCCTGTGAAAATAACAAAAAATTAGAAATCTTGATGGCTCTTTGTTGATAATATGCTCGAGACTTGAAAATTCGAGATGGCAATTTGAACAAACGATCGAGATGGAGATGGAGTTTCATATTCAAGATTCGAGAACTTTCGAGACTTGCACAGCCCTAAAAATTATCAAGGAAGAAAAGTCATAAAATTATTATTAGAAGAAGAGATCAAGAAAAGAAGACGGCAAGAGGGAAAGAAGAGTGCACGAAGGTAAAATAAACATTCTTACGATTAAAACCATGATGAACTGATGAGATGCCTATGGACTACCTACATACCTACCAACCCCAGTGATGAGTACATCCTAATATTAGATACCTACATAAATATATATTGATTCTTGGCAGAAGTAGCTTCCACTTTAATTGTGTATAAAGATAATAAAATAAATTGCTTTCTGTAGAGGAAAGACATAATGTTACAAATTTAGCAACCAAAGTGGTGCTTAGACATAAGAAGGGTTAAGAAAAAAGACGTTATATTACAAATTTAGCGGCCATCGTGGGGCATTCAATGAGTAGGAGCATATTAAAAAGACGTAGTGAGACAATGCGAAGAAGATAAAGCCATAAGTTTCAAGTGGAGACGCTCGCTTGATAAGCATATTAGGAGATTTCACCTGGTTCAGATATTTCCTCTCGCTTGGCCATGTCGATGGGCTGAAGTTGTTGGAAGTCGACGACCCTCTTCTCTCCCAGCTCCTCGACGAACACTTCCACTGGGCCCTTGTTCGGGGCCATGTGTTGGATGTGGGCCTTGAGGGTGGTGGGACGTTCCGGCAACATGGCCAGACACTTCCCACCCACTCTTAGTGATCCCTCGACACACACAGTGTGAGCGTAGCGCTGGTCTAAACAACATGGAACAACAAGGAACAACATGGAGAAAACAGTTGATAAATCATTTAATACAGCCCTAAACAATGTTAGACAGTTCGAACTCACCTCTGCGCATGTCACTCCACACGTCGAACTCTATATTCCGATACATGTCCGGATCGAGTGCCTTGGCCACTTTGTACGGGAACGGAGTTATTCCGCGCACAATCAACAGCCGCATGTTGTTGCTCTCGTTGAGTTCGCTCATGCGCAACATCTGGTCGGAGATCGGAAGCTTGCGGTGGCTCGAGATTCCCGACTTAGAGTGGAGCATTTCATTCACGGCAAAGTCCACCTCCACCAGCTGATATACTTGCTTGTAAAGCATCTCGTAGACCAGCGCTGCAACATAGCGGCATGGAAATCAAATAATAGCAAGGAAACATCCAGCACTCGTAGACCAGCGCTGCAACATAGCGGCATGGAAATCAAATAATAGCAAGGAAACATCCAGCACTCGTAGACCAGCGCTGCATTTTTACTATTGATATTCCACTTAGATGACCGTCTGAATCATTTAGCGCTAGTTTTATTCTGATCGGTCGAGCCGTTTTTGAGATATGACCTCACTTCCGGTTTCAAAATGGCGGCATAAAACCAGTTATAGCAAAAGGCACCTTAGACGCCAAAAGTGCACATTTGGTAAAAATTTCAGATCGATCGGTTAACCCGTTTAGGCTGTGGCCCTGTCAATAGTGTTTCCTGACCCCCTGAATCATCATCATCATCATCATAATCAGATAGGTTTTAAAAGGGGTGTAATTTCACTGTTTTCACGGCCCTCTTTCTCGCAAATGACATAACCTGTAGTTCCCAAATTTGGTATAGGATGTAAGGTATATATAGTATATATGGTAAGGATGTAGGATGTATAGGCTCGAAATTAAGATATTTCGCAACAATGTGAGATTTTCGAATTTTAAGATCCAGTAGGCCGAAAATGCCATGTTGTTGCTTACAGTAAAAGTGTTTGGTCTGCTCCTCAGTTTATATAGGCATTTACGGTATGTTGAGTGACTGTGAGCATGGTGGTATATAGGTTAGGTGAGAGAACGCCCTATCTCGTTCCCATTGCCCGCGCGGTCTCAAAAGGCACGCTGTTCACAGTTCCACCGCCAGGCGCGTGAGCGTCACCCGGTCTGATGCACGGCGGGCTGATAGTCGCGGAACAGAAGTAAAACATCACAACTTGGCGGGAAGGTCTGTTAAAAGTTGCCAACGTCGATATTCCTATGTATTTTGACGCGCTGAATCCAAAAAGAACCGTTGGCAAGTTGTGGTTTGACTCCTTCACCCTTAAATTCAAAAAAAACGGGGATAACTACCCTTATTCATAAAATCAGCTCTATGTCCAAAACTAGACGAGCTAAAACAAATCTTAAAAAAACATAATATAGCTGGCAATGTCATGAACATATTTGTCGCTGCATGTATGGTCAAAATGTCAACATATAATGGTCAAAATTATTTTTTTATTTCGACTTGATTAAAATTCCGCCAAATTGAAAACATAACACTCAATTCCGGCAAGAATATACAAACCAAGCAGTTGCCATTTTTTCGTACCATTCCTAACTTCTTGACTGCCATAACAAAAGAAACGGCATGCAAAAATATTGAATAGTTTCGTCTACACAAATTTTCAAATACATTTGCCTCATATCGCGGCGGCCTCGGCTCGACTCATGCGGCGTAGACCCCGCCTTCCTTTACAGCCATTCAGCCAATTAGAATAAAGAATGACATCATGTTGATCAGCTGATTCCTAGCTTCTTCAGGGTTTTCTGCATAAAAATGCATTTGTTTTATTATGATAATATGATATAAGTATGATATTATGTACTTACGTATCTCACGCGGCAAAGGTATACATATAGATAAATGATATTTCACAAGATCACAATGAAAGTATAGATAGCAAAGCAACACATGAAAGACTGGACAATATGTCACATAATTAACTGTCTGTGGAAAACATAATTGTAATTAATGATAATATTAATATGATAATAGTAATACGATATCGACTTATGCCAATAAATATGAACGTGACGTGTCTACGCATTGTCCGATATTATTATTAATTAAAATCATACTTTTATGCAAGTGTTGAATGAATTCCATTAATTTAGCCCGAGGGGGAGGGGGGGGGGGGGGGGGGCAAACAGATTTTGCAAAAATAAGTGGTCTAGCCGGGCTCAATGGGTTCTTGACACCCAGAAAACTGCCGCGCGGCGAAATTTTTTATAACTGACTATGTTAATAGAATCAGCGGAATATGCTCTGTACATTTTATTGGCAACGTTTCGCCGACGAGGCAGTCGGCTTCTTCAGGCAGGACTTGACTACTTGACAAGGGTGCTAACAAAGCACCCTATTAACATATCTTATTAACATATCAATAAATGGCTCTGAAACTAATGTTAATAACTGACTATCTTAGATTAGTTTCAAATTAACTTATAGAGCATGTTGGGTCTGTCATATCTGCAATCTAAAGGAGGTCTATAATGACAAGTTTGACAGTGCAAAAAGGGAAAAAGTAGGGTTTGTAAAATGTTCGGCTCCCCCCCCCCCCCCCCCCCCCCCCCCCTTCAAGGATGCCATGATGCAACCCTGTTTTGTGCATACCAAATGACGAAAAATTATGTTCACCCTGAGATCACAATGATTGTAGATGTCACAAAGTCAAGATTATAGATAATATCTTACAAATTAAAGGTAATGAAAAATATGTATTATCTGTGGACTGATAATAGCCATCTTGCCAGAAGTGCCTCCATCACGGGAACTTAATGAGCCCAGATTGTTATGAAGAATCATTGAACAGTGTATTTGGACAAAGGGCAGTTAATTTTTTCGTATGCTCACAAAGATGATGTTGATTATTCACTAGGAAAACGCTCAGTGTAACGCGTTGATGAGCGAGCACGGGTACGTGCAAATTCTCGAACCGGAAATGCGTACACAACGCACAGAAAACATATACATCCATATTGAATTGATTATGATCTGTGCTCGAAGTAGGAATGAAATAGTGGCGGTATGGTAACATAAGAATACCACGTGAGGGGGGGGGGGAGGGGGGGGGGGGGGTACGATATTAGATGAGGGTCCAGATTCCAGAATTACACTGACAACCATTGTCATGTCATTAGTTAGATTAGTCTTTTACCTTGATGAAACAACTAAATTAAATAATGAATTTTACTTTATCTTGTAGTGAATGTTCATAGTTCATAGTTATGCTTGAAATATGCAGTCAAAAGATAACCATGAAATACGAGTAAATTAGAATCTAAAATTACGTAAATTTTTTTAAGCATTCCGTTTTTTCTGAAAAGTAACGATATGAAATCAAATGTGTAAAGAAGTACCGGTATACCATACCGTCCCAAACCGGCCCACTTCGTGCACTGATTATGATATCAACTTAAAAGTAGGTATATGCTTTTCATCGAAACTTTAAAATAGCATCTAAGCACCTGGTACATAAAGCAAATCAGAATCAATTCAATTGGCACTGGAAAACATTCATTTCGATACTTCATACTGACAGATATTAAAAATGTCAATAAGTTCATACGTTCTTAACTGATTGGGATGAAATTTTGTAAAATAAGAGACAATATTGGTCTTAATGATCATGCAAAATATGAGTTTGATCAGAATTATCGAAGACCGTTTTCAATTTTCAGCCTATCAGGAGATATTTATTTAAATTTTAACCAATGAATGGATTTCAAAAAAAATTATGGTGTGCAAACAGAGAAGGTTGGTTTTACATGTGTGCAAAATTTCAGCTCGATCAAAGAAAAACTCTGACCTGTATAGCCAAAATAGGATTTTGATCAGATTTATCGAAGACCAGTTTCATTTTTCAACCTACCATCAGGAGATATTTATTTAAATTTTAGCCAATTAATAAATTTCCACAAAATTTAAGGTCTGCAAACAGAAAAGTTTGTCTCTACATGTGTGCAAAATTTCAGCTCGATCGAGGAAAAACTCTAGACATGTATAGCCAAAATATGAGTTTGATCAGATTTGTCGAAGACCATTTTCACTTTTCAACCTATTAGGAGATGTTTATTTAAATTTTAACCAATCAGTAGATTTCAAAAAAATTAGGGTCTGCAACGCCCAGAGAATGTCCAAACACGTGTGCAAAATTTCAGCTCGATCGAAGAAAAACTCTGACCTGTATATCGTCAGTAACAGAAAAAAACAAAAACAAAAAAACAAAAAAAAAACAGAGGTCCGTGCCAAATGAGCCAAAAGGAGTTGCTCGCTTCGCTCGCTCAATAACTACATTTAAACTAAAGAATGCGACAACATTGCAAACAAACAACAATGTCTCTGAAGTGAAATCAAACCAAGAAAAAGTTATCAAAATTAACGACATCGTAAAACATAATTTTAATTGCCTATCTATGTGTTAATTACTTAATTAGTAATAGTAACATTTCAGTTTGAAATAGTTTATCGTGTGCAATTTCAAATATCAACCATTCAGTGCACAGTACTAAAAAATCAATGAAAACAGTGATAGAACATTAATTGTATTTTTATATAAGTATAACAAATAGCGTATTGCTTAAACTGATACGTAAACAATTATTATCGTTTGTGAACACACAATATGCGTAAGTGTAGAAATGAACGCGGCGTGAAATAACACTTTGCCGTCAGCGAAATCCTCGTCCTTGCATATGCTTGCATTACAAGCGTCAGACCGGGTGATCACAGCGCGCGCTGCGGCAGCGCGCGGAACCGCGTGCGTTCTTGTACCACTGCCTCAGCTTTGGTTCACTCACCTAACCTATATACCACCATGACTGTGAGTGTATAGTACGACTTGGCTGGGTGGAGCGACCGCTCCACTAGATATTAAATTAGGCATTTTGAAAAGGCACTCATCGTAATATCGTGGAAAATGATCTACCTAATCTAGGAAATTATGTCCTAATTTAGGAGATGGATATCCTTAAAAAAGGCAGCACCTCCTAAAAAAAAGGCAGTACTTCCTAATAAAAGGCAGACCTTCCCTTTTTTAGGATGGTCCTCCCTCCCCAGGATGTACCTGGGAGCCATTTAGGATCCCCATTAGGAAGCTGTGGGGAGGCTTTTAGGATCATTTTGGGAAGGACTGGGGATATCCTACATCCTTAATTAGGAGGGACTGGGGAGGTCCCAGGTACAACCTTGTGTTTGCTGGGCAAGACCGCTAGAGTGTTTCCAAGGCCTCTAGAGTGTCTCCAAGGCCTCTAGAGCAGCGGTCGCCAACCTTTTGGACCTCGCGGACCACTTATATGGCAATTTTACATCTCACGGACCACTCAGGCCCGTAAAATACGTATGCCGGGAAATACGATTGTCGAGGGAGACAATGGGGGTGTGGGGGGAGGGTCCCCCAGTAATAAGCGGGTCCGGGTCGCTTAGTCCCGGAAAATTTTTGTTTTCAGGAAGTCATTTGGCGCGTTTTTATTTTTACGCGATTTCAGTCAACTTTTATTTCGAGAAATTGCGTTTAAAATGACTTTTAGGTTTAGGAAAAATACACGGAAACTGATTTCTTATTTTTATTATAGATAGAGCTAGTGAATATCACAGTAAACACATCATGCTGGCTAGATGAAGGCACGGTAATGGGCCAGTACCGGCCACTTTGGCAAGGTGCTGGCCACGATTAAGATGGTGCATTCAAAGATGATGCTGGCCAACTTCAATGACGCCGGTACTGGCCCAGTGCTGGCTGGCCTGCATGTGGCTACATGCAGGCCAGCCAGCACTGGGCCGGTACCGGCTGGCCAGCACGCGGCCACATGCAGGCCAGCCAGCACTGGGCCAGTACCGGCTGGCCAGAACGCGGCCGGCAGCAAGTAGCTTGCATTGTGCTTGCACCTAGACTATACAGTTATAGCCTCTAGCAAGCGGATTGTTTTTTTTTATCGACAGTTATTTTTTAAATCAAAATAATATAATTAAATACGCATGTCGCGTATGTTCTTAACGACAGCAGTACCAATCGGCTATAATAATTTTTTTCCATCTAAATGTTATTCGTTATTTAATTATTAATCTCAAAATAGAAAAAAAATGTTTTTCATTCGAATTCAGATTTTACATATCAAATGATACGAATAGATTGGATATTTCAAGCACAAATACGCACGTGCCGCAACAGGTAATGAATTGATATTTCCGTGTGCATTTACAAATTAACAAGAACACGTATAATAATTTATCTGTAGTGGTACAAATATTTCCAGTTTCCTGATACCTTTGAGTCCATTCATCCCTCTTTCACTATTAGACACTCTGCGCTCTAAACCCTCAGCTGTCGCCGTGGTCGAGTGGGTAAAGCGTATGCCTTCTACCCTGCTTGCTTGTCGCTGTTCCGAGTTCGATTCCACGTCCTGTCATTACTAATCGATTTGCGTTTAATTTCAGAATCAAATCAACATTGTAATAATGACCGGAAATATGTCGTCAGAATTTAATTACGATAAAAACTCGCTTAGTTATCACACATTTTAGTTTAACTTTCAATATTTGAATTCAACATAACCGTTTATTTGGTTCCTGGTGGCCCCTGGTGGATAATAGTGGAAACAGGTTCAGGTCGGGTTCGGGCCCCATGATGGCTTCGTTCAGGCTAGGTTCTGGCCAAAGGCTGGCGTTGTCAAGGCGCGATGCAGGCAAGGTGCTGGCCATACGGCACAATGCTGACTACTTGCTGGCTGCGTGAAGGCCAGGACTCTGGCAAGGTGAAGGCTGAGTGCTGGCCAGCCGGTACAGGCAACGTTCTGGCCAAAGCAACACATTTTTAGTGGGCCGGTACCCGCCACGGCTTTTGTCCGGTACTGGGCCGGTACCCGCCACGGCTTTTGTCCGGTACTGGGCCAGTACCGGCCAGAGCAATTGGCCGGTACCGGCAGCATGCTGGCAGCACTCTGGGTGTTTACTGGGATGTATACTTTGTGACTTTGTAAAAAGCATATTTACGTATTGAAACATGTCCGAATACAGTACATTTGTATTGGATTGCTATTTTTCTAAAATAAATAAATTGCATGGCATCTTAAAAGTATACTTCCAAATTTATATGCGGACCACCAAAATTTTCTCGCGGACCACTGGTTGGCGAGCGCTGCTCTAGAGTGTTTCCAAGGCCCCTAGAGTGTTTCCAAGGCCCCTAGAATGTTCTATTTGGGACTCACATTGACAGAACCCCGCGTTGTCGATCTGTTTCTTCTCGTAGACGGCATCGTAATGGTTCAAATGTGAGAAGCAGAGATTTAGCCGCTTGTCAAAGCCCAGGGCAATGGCGTGGAATGCAGGGCTGCCAATCTTATGGTGCACAAACACATCGCATCTAAACAGAACATTACATCACTTTAGGGATGAAATTGATGACAAATGACCGGTCAAATAGTCCAGTAATTGTGTGATTATACCCACCACTAATTGCAACAGAAGGTGTCAATACATGAATCGATTCAGAAAAATGCCCTCTACAACATATCCAAAATCCTCCCGAATCCGAGTGCCGGAAGTACTTTTTAATCAATTTTTAAGTTAATTTCCCTTGTTAATTCCATCCTTAAAAAAAAAAAAAATTCATGTACCCAACTCCGATTTTGACGAAACTTGGCAGATTTGTTCACCATTCTAAATGAATACAAATAGTTTTCTTAGCGTTTTCCTCTAAATCTCATTGTTTGGGAATTATGGCCCATTGAAAAGTAATATTTTAGTCGGTTTTCGACGATTTAGGTCACTTTGAGCTTCGAGTGTAATTTGACGTTTTGCGAGGTCCATATTTCCCAAACGATGAGATTTAGAGGAAAACGCTATGAGAGCTATTTGTGTTTATTTAGGATGGTGAACAATTCTGCCAAGTTTCGTTAAAATCGGAGTTACATGAAATTTTTTAATTTTTTTGGAAGAAATTAACTTAAAAAGTGATTAAATAGTACTTCCAGCACTCGGATTCGGGAGGATTTTGGATATGTTGTAAAGGGCATTTTTCTGAATCGATTCATATATTGAAACCTTCTGTTGCAATTAGTGGTGGGTTCAGTTCTTTTTTTGCTTTAAATTACTGGGCTAAAATACAAAAAGAAAAAACATGTTTTTCATACTCGGGAAGTATTTTATTGATTCCAAGTATCCACATTATCCGTATCATGTAGTGGGGAAAATATGCAAGAAATAACAAAAGTTCTAAATGAAGAAGTCTGTAAGATAATTGAATGGTTACGAGTGAACGAGCTGAAACTAAATGAGGGAAAGACTAGACTGATGATTGTGCCGGGTAAAGTTAATGTTGATCGTATTGATAATTTTCAAATTAATGGTTGTGCAATTGTAATTGTGAGTGAATACAAATACTTGGGCATTATATTAGATAGTAAACTTAATTTCAAGTCTCATATGCAGTACATAAAAAAGAAAATATAAAAAAAAGTAGGATATCTTAAGAGAGTGTCCTTGTGGTCGAAAATTATAATTTACGACTGTATAATTAAAGCTCATTTTGAATTATGTAGTACTGTTATGCTGAATGCAAATCAAATGGACCTAGGTAAGAGCATTGCAAATATTGCAAAATAAAACAATGAGGTACATATTAAGAGAGGTTTGGAGCACCAGCCAAATTGATTTACTAAATAAACTAGATTGGAATAGTGTTGAAGAAACGATCAATATTGCTGCTATGATTTTTATATTTAAGATTAAAAAAGGATTAATGCCAGTGTACGTAGATCATTGAGCGAGCGTAGCGAGCGTCACCAAGTACTCTTATGGCACTTTCTGTGTTTTTGTTTTTTTTGTGGCCGCGGCCCAGGTCAAACCACAAAATCAATCGATCTGAAACTTTGCACATATGTTTACGTAATCTATGCGGTCCCTGGGATCATTTTTGAACGGGCTCCTGTGATTGGTTCAAGTTTAAAAAAAACTATCTTTCGATTGGTTGCTCCGATCAATTTGAAATTTAGCAAAGTCATTGCAACCAACATTTTACCCAATCATACAAAGTTTCAGACAAATCCTCCCATTGGTTTAAATTTAAAACAATTTTTTATGTGATTTTTTAAATTTAAACTAGAACAGATTGACAGATCAACTTAAAACTTTGCGTGGTCATTGGTACCAACATTTTCAGTCTTATCTACTGTTATTTTCAAAAGTTTTTGCCATTTTAAGGATATTTTATCCCATAATCTTGAAATATTTGTAAAACGTATACTACATTTTCATCCCTGCCTTCTTTAAGCTTCTGTTCCAAGGCAAGGCCTGTAGAGCAGCCAAGCGGTCCACAATTCACAGTAAAATGAAAGCAATTTTAGAGCTAGCGCATAAAATCGGATGCAGTACGAAGGCCAAATCCTCCAAAATGGTTTAAGTTTAAATAATGTCTTCTGATTGGTCAACAATCAAAATGTTCACATAAAGTTCAAATTTTGCATGGAGATCAAGACCAACATAATCTTAAATTTTAGATATTGTAAGCCCAATCAGTCAAGTATTACCTAATTGTAATTTTACGAGTTTAGTATGGGATGTCACAAGAGATTTCCGGAAAAAGTATATGTAGGTAAGAGTAAGACTTCACGACACAATGGATCTGTTATTCATCCAAAGTATTTATATGGAGATTGAAAAACTGCACAGAAAATCGTCTTGTGCCGTGTCAAGTATCGTTACTGCTTCCGTGCTCGCTCATCAACGCGTTACACTGAGCGTTTTCCTAGTTTACTACAACAGAGAGGTGAAGGACATGATCACTATACTAGGAATGTAAATAATATATTTTTAAAACAATGCAAGACAAATCTAGTTAGGAATAGTATTGCATATGGTGCAATTATAGAATATAATAAGTTACCTGAAGATGTAAAAAATTGTAAATATTGTGTAGTAAAAGATATGGTAACAAAAGTAATTAGAAAAAAAAAGGTAAAAATTGTATTATAAAAATGTACTGTAGTAATAGTAGCTAATAGCTAAAATAAAAGATTTCAAAATCAAATCAATTATTGGAATATTATTGATTTCCTGTATTTAGTAGAGGAAATTTAAAATGATCAGAAACTATTTCAGATTACATAAAGTACTAATAAAGTAATTACATAAGTAACGTATGTCTAGTATGGCACTGTGTGTATGACAGGCATGACACTAGTATGACACTTGAGGCACTGTGTGCCTTTAAGCAGCGTTGAGCCAGGCATCAGCGACCACGAGATAGTCTTAGTCAACCTCAACCTTAGATCTCCATCACACACCACTCCCACACCTCCGAAGACTTTATGGAACTATAAAAAAGCTGACGTAGCAGCCATCACCCATCACCTATTCGCTTCCTTCTCTAACTGGAGCTCCCAAACAGGTGATATCCACACTTTCTGGACTAGTTTCAAATTATCTCTGAAGTCCAAGCCCTCTATGTCCCCCAACGCATCATCCGAACAGACAACTGCGACCCCAAATACTACACTCAAGAGATACGGAGACTAAAGCGGAAGTGTAGAGCTGCCTTTAAAACAAGAAAAAGCCCACACTCGACATTTCACAACCTAACCCGTCAACTCAAAGTCGCCAAGAAAGTTGCTCTCGCTGAACACATGAAGAAACTTTTAGTTGTCAACAGGCAGGACAACTGGAAAAACTTCTTCACCCACATTAACTCCAAGAAAGGAAACCACAATTCAATCCCCGCTCTTAAACGAGATGACGGATCATTAGCCACTACAGATGAAGAAAAAGCGCAGGAACTAAATGAGCGGTACCAAAGGGTCTTTAATACTGACTCTCAGCTGCTCCAGCAAAATACCCCTTCCTCCACCCCCCATATCACTGACACTTCGTGCTTCACTTTCAATACTAATAAAATCAGTTCCATAATCTCAAAAATTAAATTCAATACAGCTCCTGGGCCCGACGGAATTCCCTCTCAAATTCTGAAAATGGCTCGCCTCAGTGTCTCCCCCTACCTTAACAGACTCTTCTCCATCTCTATCAACAACTGCCAGCTACCGAAAGATTGGAAGACAGCAACCATTCTCCCTATCTTTAAGAAAGGCTCCCGGAGTGACCCCACCAACTACCGCCCAATCAGCAACACATCCATTGTCTGCAAGATTCTTGAGCGTCTGATCACCGACCACATACACGACACCTGGGAGAAAAACAACTGGCTCACCAACGCTCAGCACGGCTTCCGGAAGAATTTCTCTTGTGAATCCTCACTAATTGGATTCACGCAGCAACTTGCAGACTACATTGACAAGGGAACCCAAGTGGACGGTTTATTCCTCGATTTCTCCAAGGCCTTCGATGTTGTCTCGCACCGTATCCTAATTAAGAAATTCTCCAAAATGAACTTAAATGTAAAAGTTGTTGCATGGATTGAAGAATTTCTAAGAAGCAGATCGCAGACTGTCAAGGTTGGGCAGTCATTATCAACACCAGTCAACGTTACTTCTGGCGTACCGCAGGGGACTGTCCTTGGCCCAGCGCTCTTCATCGGCTTCATAAATGATATAGTCGAAGGATTAAATAGCCCGGTACGGCTATTTGCAGACGACTGTATTATCTATGCTCCCATCACCTGCAAAGCCGATGAACAGTCCTTGCAAGACGACCTTAACAAGATCCATCTTTGGACGACAACTAACGAGATGAGGCTTAATGAAGACAAGACATGCATTATAAGTTTCACTAAGAAGATTGCAATAGACTCTCAGTACACCTTAAATGGACTCCAACTTTCCAAATCAAAATCTTGTAAATATCTTGGCATTAACCTCCATCAAAATCTATCCTGGAATAATCACATCAACCTAACCCAGTCAAATGCCAAACGGAAACTACATTTTGTAATGCGTAACCTTAGAGGGAGTCTGCCAGCAACTAAGGAACACGCTTACAAATGCCTGATACGTCCCCTGCTGGAGTACTGCAGTGCCGTTTGGAACCCCCACACTGAGAATATGAAATATGCATTAGAATCCATCCAAAACAAAGCGGCCCGCTATGTTGTGGACAATCACCGCCGATGGTCAAAAGAGCTGAATCGACCATGTCTTAGCGTCAGCAAGACTAAAGCAAAACTCAAATGGGAATTGCTTCACCGGCGAAGATCCCGAGCTGCCCTCCGTTGTCACTTCAAGACCATGACCGGCCTCCCTGCCTGGGAAGATGTAGCGAAACTCATCACTCCGGCAACGTACCAGGGAAG
Organism: Leuctra nigra; assembly: GCA_934045905.1. Classification (NCBI taxonomy): domain Eukaryota; kingdom Metazoa; phylum Arthropoda; class Insecta; order Plecoptera; family Leuctridae; genus Leuctra; species Leuctra nigra. The sequence continues at coordinate 1,448,475 of OW203766.1, forward strand.
AAGCGATCATCTACTGAAGATCTTCATTCCTCGCTTCAACTCGGACACGGGACGACACTCCTTCCTGGGCCAAACTACTCGTCTGTGGAACAATCTTCCTAAAGATCTCATGGATGTCTTGCCCCCCAAACTAAACATGTTTAATGCCGTTATCAACTCTGCTGTTTAGCCCAACATAATTTACAACATAATATCTTATTCTAACTCAGCTCATATTTTCTATTTATTTTTTATTTTTTTATTTACATTTTTTTCTCCTGTACATCAATAACTTTCATGTCAATGTCACCGCATTCATTGTATATTAGGTACATGTTAACCCTTGTATTTTTAGCTTGTATGTTAATCAATTTACCATTAATTACCATGTAATTACCATTACAATTAGTCGACTAGCAGCCACTGGAATTTGTAACTGACTCGTGTTATTGTTAAGATAATATCTGTAAGTGATTCCTAAGCTGTTATTAAATAAATAAATAAATAAATAAACAAGGTCTAACCATAGACATGACCATAGACATAGATACCATAAACCATGTCTATGGTCTAACATGAAATGTTCATAATAGCAAGGAATGCTGATAGAAGTTAATTGATAAAATATATGGAAATGGACACAACTCTCAGGTTAGCTCTAACCTCAACATGTTTTAATTCAAATCCAAACATGTAGAGTGGGAAAAACACATTTTATATCTTTTATACCTATTAACCATCCTTGTACAATCCTACATCATTTACTAGCTGATATTAACCAATGTCACTCCAAACGCAATCATTCACAACGAGAACTTAACAATCAACCTTTTTGAGTTGTCGTTTTCTACCAAGAATAGAAATAATTTTCATCAAATTTCTTCAATCAACATTCAAAGTTAACGAGGGACCAGTGATATAAACATGGTCGTCTTGAAACAGATTACTTTGCGAAAAGAATATGAATTTCTACAAGACGGGTTTCAATCTGCAATGGAAACACAATTTTAAAACAACAGCAATTGTCATAAAGAAAAACTTTGAAATAAGCAGTAAACCCCTCGTAGCTCAGTAAATCATCCAGGAATGTGTAGGAAATATTGCAACTAGGTTAACGTAATACACAATAATAGATAGGTAGTAGGTACCTAGTATTTTTCAAAGAAATCCGTCAGTGGGAAAGCAGCTTAAAAACACTTTTAAAAACACTTAAAAAACACTTAAAAAACACTCTGTAAGGTCCCAATGTTATATAGTAACTTTGAAGTGAAGTTTTACCGGGATAATACTGCATACTACAAGAATGCAAAATGCTGTACAAGACCTACTTTGTACCAATCTTAACATATGCAGCACGGCCATTAGGTACATGGCAGAGAAGTTTAAAGTTCAAGCCAAAATTTATTTTAATTTATGGCAAATATGTTATAACAAATTGTAGCCAAGACTACAGAGAATATGAGAAACAATATGCTTTTCCCCCTAGTGGCAAGATCAATTGGTGGTTGCTATTTGAATTCGTATCAATTTAGTGTACTTGAACCTGGTGAAAGATCTTGTAAGTTGGCACTCACTGTTCTACTTTTCATGGCTACCTATTTCATATTCTGATTATTTATATTGAAGAAGTATCCTTCCTCTATCATTTGAAGTCTTCAGGGCTTCAAAAGGTGAGTTATGTGTTACCTATTTTTCTCATATGTTAGCATGCTATACTCAATGTCCCACCCGTAATGCTAAAACATATATAAGTAACACTAGCTGGTAAATGCTAGCTAACATGCACCGCGTAGAGAACAGCTATCTTCACACTATTAAGCTTACGGTGTGAACACTTCAATGATCTACCATTGGCTCCCGTGAATACGGACTACGGGTGGAATACGCAGAAAAAAATGCTATAAAATCGACCCTTGGTCAGTCTGCACCCTAGCCGATCGCAGCGCTAAGTTCGCTGGTGGCGATCCCGGAACTATTGTAGGCAGTTATTTTATTTCTTGAGTGATAGTCAATGGCGCGAGCTGTCAAATGCCGTCTTTTAGGTTATTTGCTGTTTGGTGAATAATAAGTAAGTGAAAATGCTTGTATTACATGTTAATTATTACAATCAATAAACTAAACACATTTTTACACTGATTTTACACTCTTTTAATTTCATCTGATCGTTATCCAAGTTGTTTAAGTTCTAATTTATACATTTGATTTTGAATGGACCACTAGTCATTATCTTGCTATGTGACATCACGAATAAAACAGATGACAGAAGGATGTGGGTCGTGACCGTCAAGAAGGCTGTGACAGCTAATTAGCTAATGCTAATGGAAAGCAAATTGATCCACCTTGAAATTCAACTGTCTTTCACTCACACGTTTAATTGGCTACCTCTCCCACACTGGACAGTTCTGCTCTAGTGTGAGTAAAGATAACTACATTGACTCCTCCCATCACCATTGGTCCATTAACCCGCTAAAATTCAGGTTAGTTCGATTTTCTAACACCAACCATGGTGCTTAGAGAGCGCTGCGAACGGCTGGTAGCCGCAGCCAATCCACTCTATAGACCTGGCCATATTTAGCATTGGAGCCTGTTTCACGTCTCAAGCCCATCTGATCTCACCTTAAATTTAATAGTGTGAAGATAGCTGTTCTCTACGCGGTGTAACATGGATGCAACAGACATCTAGTGGAGCGGTCGCTCCACGCCAGCCAAGTCGTACGGCGCGCACACTGTCATATAAAGGCTGGAGCAAACCCACTTTTACTGTAAGCATCAAAGTGGCATTTTCGGCCTACTGGATCATAAAATTGGGAAATCTTACATTGTTGCGAAATATCTTAATTTCGAGCTATGGCCCACCCCACCACATATACCAAATTTGGGAACAATAGGTTACGCCCTTTGCGAGCTAGAAGGCCGTGAAAACAGTGTTTTAGGGCGGTTTTCATAATAATTATAATAATAATAATCTTAGTATCCTCCTGGAATTCAAATCCGGTAAACAGGCCACAGCCAAAACGGCTGAACCGATTGATCTCAAATTTTTTTCACGTGTGCACTTTTGGCGTATAATTTGCCCGCACCCCCTTGACTTTTTTTGTGCCGCCATTTTGAAACCGGAAGTGACGTCATATATCAACAACGGCTGGACCGATTGGAACGAGAATAGCGCCAAACGATTCGGACGGTCATCTTTATGGATTATCAATAGCAACAGACTCAAATTTTTGTTAACGAAACGGCAAATGACGTCATGAAATTTGAAATTCATCGTTTGGCATTTCGGCAACAAATTTGATCCAATTATTTTGATATTTATTTAACGTACATGTACTTTCGATATCTCATTTGAGTTGTTATAAAACCAACCGGAAGCTGCCATTTTGAAACCGGAAGTTACATCATATCTTAATAACATCTAAATAGATTTGAACGAAACCAGCGCTAAACAATTTAGACGGTCAACTTTATGTATTATTATCAATAATATTTGCAGTTTCCCATACCGAAACCGGAAATGACATCACACATTTTAAAATCTCACAAATTTACATTTTGATGCAATAAATATACTATTTGAGACAGCTTATAATAAATCATGTTAAAATTATAATTCAAGAGGTCAGTGATTTCAGCAGCCATTTTGAGACCGGAAGAAACGTAATATCTCGAAAACTGGTAGACAGATCGGTATGAAACTAGCGCCAAACGGAAATGACGTCATTCAAATTTATAAACTATTATAATCCCCTCCTATACAGTTAATACATCTTCAGAAAGCTTAAAAATATACACATCATATATAGTTATAAATTCTATGTGGCAGTGCAGAAAGTTCAGCAGCCATTTTGAAAACCGAAGTGTTGCCATATCTCGGAACTGGGTTGACCGATTGGAATGAAACCTTTGCTATTCTTCATGAGAATAACCAAATTGTAAAGTGTGAATTTTTTTTAAAGGATTTAGAAATTGTTCATTTGATATGTGTCACACATAAGTTGTAAGAATAAACTAAAAAAAGTAGTGATATCCCCATAAAAAACACTCCGTATAAAAATACCAGCCAAGTCTCTTCAACTTAAAAAAAATAATGAAATCTAAAAATTCTGTACTAAAAAGTAGTGATATTATCAAACAATTAGCCAAGTCAAAACTTTATTTAAAAATCAAAAAATACTTGGCGCATCGTTTTTTAGGTCATAGGTATATTATATGTAAAGATGTAGGTATATTTGATGTATATTTCATATCTGGCATATACTTCTCAACTATTTATATACACGATGGGCAAACCAGATAATAATGTGAAACGAAACTCCGAGTTTAAGACTAGTAGACTAATTTCAAAGAGGTCAATAGATATTCTGAAGATTTCCTTGCACAACGAATCTTGGGAATTTGTGTTTACGGAAGAAAATGTTAACAAAAAGCTTGATATTTTCATGGACATTTTTTTAGGTCATTTTAATACCTGCTGCCCTTCAATTAAACCGAAATTTAAGACTAAAAAAGAAATATGTGGATGACCCCTGGTATTAAAATTTCCAGCCAAAAGTTAAGAGAAATGAATTTAGACGCCAAATTGGACAATGCAAAGAAACTGCTATATAAAAAATATAAAAAGATTTATAAAAAAGTTATCAGACAAGCTAAAACTGATTTTCATAGTGAACAAATTTTAAATTCAGTGAATAAAATTAAAACTACATGGAAAATTATAAACAAAAATTTGAATAGAGGTAAAAAGAAAACTTGCAAAATAGGGCTAATTCACGAGGGAAAGGAAACCACAAGTCAGATAGAGGTTGCGAATATTTTCAACAATTATTTTGCCACTTGTGCGAGTAAGTTAATTGAATCATCTGATCAGCAGACTAGTGGGGATGAAAAAAGTACACAGAACATAGGGGGATGGAACAATCCATCATCAATGGAACTCACACAAACTCACACAAAAGGGTAAAGGGGTAATTTTGTTCAGCGATCATACTCCAACAAACAACTGGATAAATAAACGGAATGGTTTAACTTGCAGTGAGTGGAGAGATGCAATTAAAATGACGGCAAATGTAGCCCCAGTTCGAGTGTTACACGGCAGAAGTCAGGGCGGTATAAACCAGTGCAGACATTGCACTGAGATAGAAACCCTTGGACACGTCCTGAACTTCTGCCAGCACGGAGAACTTCTACAAATCGCGAGACATAATTCCGTCCGAACAATGATTGCCAATGCGTTTAGAGAAAAGAACAAATTCGACGTCTATGAAGAAGTTACGTGCTTTGGAGGGTCTAAACGCATTGACATTATTGTAATCGACAATCTAAAAAAACACGGCTTAATCATCGACCCAACCATTAGGTTCGAATCACATAAAAATCAACCTGAAGAAGTTGATGAAGAAAAACGGAAGTATTATGAACCAACTATAGGGGAATACTCAAGAATGTATGGTTTGCTACATGTCGACATCGTAGGACTAATGGTTGGGTCACGAGGAACAATTCCTGGATTTTTGAAAGCATTTGTAGTGAAGCACAAGTTGCATAAGACTTTGTTAAATAGTATAGTTATAGATGTAATTAGGAGATCAGTTATTATTTTGAAAAACCATTTATATCATTAATTTCATAGTTCAAATGTTTATTACCTAATTTTAGTCACTTCTCATGATTTTGTTAATTTAGTTATCTTTTCATTTATGTTGTGTATTATTCTGTGTCTTTGTTGGCAACCAACAATTGTTGTTGGCAGAGTTTTAAATAAAAAATATGTATGTTTATCCGGTAACTGCTAGTGAAATATGTTTTGTCGCTAAAGAAATGTCCAACAGCAAAGCTTCAGGTATAGACGGTATTCCGTCACTGCTCGTGAAACAGTGCATTACAGTCCTGGCAACACCATTAGAAAACATAATCATGTACGAAGTACAGTTATTTATCTCTATGATCAATGCATCAATTACTTCCGGTATTTTTCCACAAAAATTAAAGATATCATTGATCAAACCGCTTTATAAAAAGGATTGTAAAAAAAAGGTTGAAAACTATCGGCCGGTTGCAATTTTGCCTGCGTTTTCAAAAATATTTGAAAAAATCATGCATAAAAGATTACTACAATTTGTTCAAAAACAAAACATTTTATCGAAAGCCCAACATGGATTTGTTCCCGGTAAGTCAACATCGACGGCAATTTATGAAGTTATTAACGGCATAATTTCTTCAATTGACAGTAATCAGAAGGTTATGGGTCTTTTTCTGGACTTAAGTAAGGCATTTGACCTAGTAGATCACGGCATACTTCTAAATAAATTACGTAGTTTAGGAGTCAGGGGTATATGTAATGATCTGTTTAGTTCTTATTTAGAAAATAGGTCACAAATTGTTAAATTAACTGATCCTGATCAAAGCAGAAGAGAGGTTACATCAAATAGTGAACCAATAAGGATAGGTGTTCCTCAAGGCTCCATTCTAGGACCTCTTCTATTTTTATTATATGCAAATGACTTGCCAGAATGTGTGAAAGATTTAGGAATTATAACTTTATATGCAGACGATACAACCATTGTGATTTCAGATACAACTGTAGAAGCACTACTTTTAAAAACGGAACTTGTTATTAATAACTTATTGAAGTATTTCTTGGATAAACGCCTTAGTGTTAATATTAAAAAGACAAATGTTATGCTTTTTGCTTGACAGACGAAACATGGAGTTAATAGTGGAACTAATTTATAATCTATAAAAATGGGGAATGAACTATTAAACACGAAGGAGGAAGTAAAACTTTTAGGTGAAACAATTAACTCTAATCTCAGGTGGAATACCACATAAAAAACATATGTTCTAAATTAGCGTCGAGCTGCTACGCACTAAAGAGACTAAAGCATAATATTTCCCCAGCGGCCCTAATGCGTATGCACTATGCATTATGTGTTTCACACATGAACTATAATGTAATAATATGGGGGAATCATTTAAAATCTAAAAAAGTGTTCATAATGCAGAAACGTATCATGAGGGTCTTTTTTAATATTAAGAGAGATAAGACAAATGAAAGCTGCAAGCCATATTTTATAAGTAATGCTATTTTAACATTTCCAAGTTTGTATATTTTGAACAGTTTATTATATGTAAAACAAAATATGTCATGGGTTGTTCCACGTCCAATCGACCAAAAAAACGTGAAAATATGAACGACCCTTTTCGAATTTAATGAAACTTGCTAGGATTGTTACTATTCCAAATAAGCATATACGTATTTTTTTGTTTGGCCAAATTTTCATCCCGTATCGAATTACAGCCAACTCAAAATTTGACAATTACGACAAAACAGCTTCATGTCAATGTCTCTTGTTTCCAAACGAATTAAGATAGACAAAAAATGTTTTTACAAAAGTTGTAGATAATTGTACACACTTTCATAAAAAACATAATTGGTCCCACCAAAATCAAAATTTTTAGGGGGGAAACTCAAAATTTTGACTATTTTGACTCCCCCTAAAAACGATGTTTTTTAAAATTCTGAAAAAAATATATGTTAATCCTCGTTGAGTTAGCTATCTTTTCAATTAAGGTTTAGAGTGGGCAGACTCTTAGTTCCAGAGATAAGAATTAAAATGTGCTGCGCGGAGAGGTAAAACAGCGTGCTGTGATAGCGCTAGCAGCGGGTTTCAATAGAATCACTAGATTTAAATATAGAAAAGGTAGATTTAAAAATTTAAAAAAATTCAATGGTCATCATCATTGTATTAGCTATCTATTCAGTTAAGGTTTTGAGTGGGCAGACTTATGGTTTCAGAAATATAGAATTTTATGTACCACTCGAAAGTGTAAAACCGCGCACCTGTAATAGCGCTATAGGCGGGTTTGGATCAGATTTAAATATAGAAAGATTAGGATTAAAAACTTCAAAAAATTGTATTTTCGTCATCATTGTATTATCTATCTATTCAGCTAAGGTTTTGAGTGGGTCGACTTCTGGTTTCAGGGATCTGTTTTTTTATGTACAGCGAGGAGAGGTAAATACGGCGTGCGTTTGATAGCGATAGGCGGGTTTCAATCGAAGCACATGATGTAAATATAGAAAGATTCGAATACAATTAAAAAAATATATGTATTGTATTCATCATTGTCTTAGCTACCTATTCAGCTAAGGGTTTGAGTGGGCACACTTTTGTAAATCAGTGTGTGTGCAACACAATGTAGTAATGAATATAAATTCTAAAATCAAAATTATCACAGTTAATAGTTATGAATGTATTATCTCGTTCCGCACCACGTTTGGTCGTTGAGATGCTTTTAGATTTCAAGTGTTATAAGTTTGTTTCTAGCAAGTAAATCGCAACCATCCTCAAATCTGATTGATTCTGTACTAATAAGTATGTGAGATTACCGATTTGTGTCCTTTTTAGAAAGTGCGAGTGTATGGTATATTGTATTGCCATAATCGGAGATTCTTTCAATCCTTTGGGTAAGGGCTAGCTATACCTGTATGTATTGCAATGTACCCCCAATAAAATAATCATTCTCATATACCTATGTCATTCTCATGTTGTCTAGGTTTTAATCAATTAAATTGTTTACATTGTCGGGCCTCATGGAGATAATCCACGAATTGGTCTTCTGACCTATTAGTTGCATTTACAAGGTCACGCCTCCCCCCCCCCCCCACACACGCTCGAGCTTAGTGTCAAACTAAACAATACAGTCACTTATAATTTAAGAATTTCATATTTTTGAATGTAGGCATTGAATGCACAAACGGATTTACAAATCCGATATGCATATAAAAACTCATATCTCTGAAACCAAAAGTGTTTCCACTCAAATCCTTAACTGAATGTATTGAATATAACTGATAACCTTATAAGAATATGATGACAATTCCTTTTTTTAAGTTTTTAATTCTAACCTTTGTATTGCAAACCCGCCTATTACACGCGCGCGGTTTTACACTTCCGAGCGGTTCATACAATATTTCCATATTCCTGAAACCAAAAGTCTACTCACTCAAAACCTTAGCTGAATAGATAGCTAATAAAATGATAATTACGATAATTTTTGGAGATTTTTTAATCCTAACCTTTAAATCTGATCCAAACCAGCCTATAGCGCTATTACACGAGCGCGGTTTTACACTTTCGAGCGGTACATAAAATTCCATATTTCTGAAACCAAAAGTCTGCCCACTCAAAACCTTGACTGAATAGTTAGCTAATACAATGATGATGACCATTGAATTTTTTAAAATTTTTAAATCTACCCTTTCTATATTAAAATCTAGTGATTCTATTGAAACCCGCCGCAGCGCTATCACTAAGCACGCTGTTTTACCTCTCCGCGCAGCACATTTTAATTCTTATCTCTGGAACTAAGAGTCTGCCCACTCTAAACCTTAATTGAAAAGATAGCTAACTCAACGAGGATGAACATATATTTTTTTCAGAATTTTAAAAAACAATCGTTTTTTAGGGGGGGTCAAAATAGTCAAAATTTTGAGTTTCCCCCATAAAAATTTTGATTTAGGTGGGACCAGTTATTTTTTTATGAAAGTGTGTACAATTATCTACATCTTTTGTAAAACATTTTTTGCCTATCTTAATTCGTGTGGAAACTAGAGACATTGCAATTAAAATCTTTTGTCGAAAATGTCAAATTTTGAGTTGGCTGTAATTCGATACGGGATAAAAATTTGGCCAAACAAAAAAATAGTTATATGCTTATTTGGAATAGTTAACAATCCTAGCAAGTTTCATCAAAATCGAAGAGGGTCATCAATATTCATTGGTGGAACTGACGCGGAACGACCCTCATCTTTCACCAGTGTCCCCCTAGTCATTTAACAAGAAACCAATTATCTGATTTGTATGTAAACAGCCATAGTTCCACATTGTATAAGAAGGGGCCCAAAAATTCAGCAGTAGTTTTGTACAATAAGTTACCTGCGGATTTTAAAAATAATAACATTCCATTTCATCTTTTCAAAGCTAAGGTGAAGAACATTTTACTGGCAAATGCTTTTTATACAGTCGAGGAATTTATGAGTTTTAATTTTAATATTGATTAGTACATGTTCTCTTTGACTGTCATTCATAATTATTGTATGTGATTTATAATTGACAATAAACATATATTCTATTCTATTCTATTCTATTCTATTCTATTTTTTGATTTTCAAATAAAGTTTTGACTTGGCTAATTTTTTGATATCACTACTTTTCAGTGCAGAATTTTTAGATTTCATTATTTTTTTTTAAGTTGAAGAGACTAGGCTGGTATTTTTACACGGAGTGTTTTTTATGGTACATTTTAAGACCCTCCTTCAAAGTGAAAACTGTCATATTTATGGTTGCGTTACATGATCAAGGAAATCTTCCGCGAAAATTGAGATAATTTCATTATCTTTGCGTCAGAATAATGTTGAAAGATCGACGAATCTATCTACGTTATTGTTTTAATCGAATAATTATTATTTGCTTAATAATTACGGCACAGGCGAGTAGGCAATGTTTCGAGATGTGTAATTGATACTAGGAAGAAACGTGGTAAAAATAAGGAATACTCGTCAGCTAGCATCGTCGGCAGGTATGTGTTTATTTATTTCGTTTTGTCCAGTTTAATGTTGTCTGACAGGCGCCATGTGGTCGATGTTTTGCCGTATTTCGCCCCCCACTTTTTGGGTTCAGGGAAGCATTTTCATTACAGTCATTATAAAGTGTCATATGAAACATTGAGGAGCGATCTTTTATGAACACTTCAGTTCAACCCGCATTATTGTATCTAGTCACACTGGAGAAAGATATTCGATTGAAAAGTGACCCTTCAAAACAAAATGGCGCTCTCCTTGGGTTTTGGTGATTGCCATTGCATTGTGAACTATGACGTAGGGTAGAGTGGCCTTAAAACATTTTTTAGCAATCCTCGGATTCAATTTACCTTACCTACCAATTAGGGATGTCGGCGGGTCCAAAAATCAGGAATCGGGTACCCGTCATAAATACTCGGGTCGGAATCGGGTAATTGAACCCCCCTAAAAAAAAAAAAAAAAAAAAAAAAATGTGGATGGTGGTTAGGTAAGGGGGTAGGGGTTTAGGTAAATAAACACGTGGCATTTAGCTGCGTGAGAGGAAAAAATTACCCTCACTCAGGGCCATCTGTGTGCTTGTCCTTGACAAGAATTTGAGAAAACAGGACAGGACATGATAACATTCTTTGATAACTAACAACTTCAATCATAAGAAAACACGAATTTGTGCACCTTTCTACCCAGGACTCAACTTCTTCACTGTGCTACAGTGTGATTGAAAAAAAAATACAGACGCATTTTTCCCATGCTTCCTACTCCCGACACATGATTTCACCCCTCCTTCCCCATTCCTCTCTCACCCCCCAGAGCAAGCAAGGTCGTTGAGCTTCCCCTTGAGACGCAGCTTATAACTGTGCGTAAACAAATGTCTTTCAGCTACACTCTAAAAAAAAAAAAAATTTTTTTTTTTTTTTTTTGGTACCCGCGATTATTATTTATTACCCGAGTAATTGATTACCCGGAACCGCCCGGGTACCCGGGTACCCGCCGACATCCCTACTACCAATTATGTTGTCCATTTATTTGTTCAGATAAAGATAGGATTAAACAGTGTGAAATCACGTAGAAACGCACCAAATTCGTTTCTACGCGCCTGAGCAGGGTCGCGATATTTATTTACTACTACAAGGTTTTGAGTGATATTTACTTGAATAGATGCGCCATGGCTTCTATCTCGACGGCACCTCCCCATTGGTAGAGATTCCTCATTCGCTCCAAATACTCCTCCAAGCAGCCGTCTATCAGCTGGAACATAAAGCAAGTGGAACATAATTCTATTATTTATCGTCGGTTTAGTGTTTGCTTGTTGCAAGGATAAGCAATGGATGCAACAAACAAACAATAAACTTACAAGAAATAGCTTATCTCAAAATATGTCCAGAAAATTGTTATAAAAAAAATAAATTCGGGAAGGTTGATCCAACCTCAGCATTCTGAACTTACAGTGTCTATAATAATAAATGTAGGTACCTATATTATAAATTTGTGCCCAATGTGATTTTTTAAAATTTCTTCACACTAAAGGATTTCAATCAATGAATCGCACATTTCACATTCACTGCTAAATGCAGCCACTCACTGAAATAGAGTAATTAATTACTTAATAAATTTAAAATAATCTTAGTACATTCTTGTCACTGTTAAGACTAAGGTCACAGACAGACAGTGTGCAGGTAGCATTATTAGCGAGCGTAGCGAGCTTACTACAGGACTCTTATACCTCTTTCTGTTTTTTTGTTTTTTTTTGTTCGCGGCATATTGGCCGCACAGATTGACCAATCGAGCTGAAATTTTGAACATTACACTAATATCATTCTAGAAAAGGCTGTTATTGTTTTTGAGCAATATTGAAATCAAAAATTTTATTTTTTTTTATTTATGAGTCATTACTGCGCGACACCCTGCTGAGTTGACCCAAGTTGCTGTCCACCCCACCCCTCCACTATCAGCCAGCCCCCAAACATTAAGAAAAATGTTGTTTTTCTTTCATTCAAATGAGAAATAGGGCTCATTGGTATTTAGAGGTATAACGCGTATCGGCGCTCGCTTATCAACTTGTTACAATTAGCGTTTTCCTAGTTTAGTAGAGTGAGTAACGTAGGTGCATTCTTCCTTGATTTATTACAACAATTCTGTTAATGTAAAAATATATTTTAAAAAACAATTTTAAATACTGTGCGTTTGGTCCAGCTACTTTACCCATAGGGATTTATGTTGAAATATTTTTTATCAACTCAACAATTATGTTGAAAAGTGAAAACTAGATACCTAGCGTCAGCTTCAGTAACTTAGGTAGGTATTGCACACTTATAGAATGATAATTCAAGCTCTATCCCTTTCCTTGCCATTTGACTGATGTCATAAATACAGTTACATTGAAGTAGGTACCTACCTATTCTCTTACTCGATGACGCATTACCATTATTACATTATGATGGGATGAAAACAGAATACCTACTGGTTTTCAAGCTCAATCTTTGAAACGGACTTCTGCCCTTCTACCTGTGTGGTACAGATTTGATCGTCTAAAAGAGGTGTGTGAATGTAGCAACCCCAATTCACGTTACAGGGATGAAACTTTGCAGATATTTAGTACAAATTAGTGCGACTACCTCTAAAAAGTAATAAAGCAAAAGTTATGGGGAGGTTCCAAGTTCACAGCACCCCATAAAATAATTATGGAACTAATCGCACTTATTCACTCTTAATATCTGGTAAGTTTCATCCCTGTTACGTGAGTGGGGGTTGCCAGCTTCACGCAATCTAAAAGTTAAGAGCAGAAATATTTTAACTTAAAGCTTGCTAAATATTTCAGCGTTGTATTTTCTAGCCCACCTTGGCGAATCGCGTTCTGTTGTTACACATGAAGTCGACGCACTGCCTCCTGACATCGCCGTGGTAACGCTGCGTGTTGAACAACTGCTCGGAAACTGCTCGGAACAGAGACGAGCCGTCCCGGGCCGTGTGTTTCCGATACAGGCCTTGAAGGTCGAGCCAGTGGTCCATTTCATCCACTTTGTGACTGGCGTACGACTTTCTCATCGCTATTGTTAAGTGCAAATTAAACAAGAGCTAATATCTCTCTATTGAAAACAAAACTACTACCTAGGTACCTACTCTAATAAATAAAAAACTAGAGTCAAAGTTGATGTGAAAGCTGTCCAATTTTAATCAAGTAGGTAGGTAAAGTGTAACAAATCTAGTACTATTACTAATTGAGAAATGGAGAGGTTTAAACCTCTACTAGTTAGTACTAGAATAATGAACTGGTTTGATGCCTGTTCTGGTAAAACTAAAGGTTATTCAGTTCAACGTAAAAGCAGAGCTGGGTAGTAACTTAACGAAAGTAACGCGTTACCGGTAACGCGTTACTTTTTTGTAACTTTTACAGTAACGCGTTCCTGCTATGATAGAAGTAACTTAGTAACGTGGAAAGTTCCTTTTTGTTGTGGAACTTTCACATTTATAAAAGTTCCTTTTGCAGTTACTTTTAGAGCAGAATGTACCTTCCCTCAACATTCAAAACTACACCATTTCCGCCCTCAAATATGTACCTGATTTTCTCTGATAAGGAATTTTAGGCCACCTGCACAAAACCGCATTCCAATCACGCCGTTCATGCTTAGTGCGTCACCAGTTCGCCCTCTCACTTGCACTTGACCAACCCTGCCGTGGCATGGGGGAGGGGGTAGAATTAGATGCAAGACTTCTTACTGGGAGGAATTTCGTTGAAAATTTTGTTTTCCACAGAGAAAAATTACAGCCTGAATTTGTGTTTTAGCAAATTAGATGCATTCCGGAAATAAAATGGTCAAGTAACTTTCAAAGTAACTTTTCATTGAAAAGGAACTTACAGTTCCTCTGATTAGTTGAGGAACTTTAACTTTAACTAGTTCCTTTTTTTCGGAAAGTAACGTAACTTTAACGCGTTCCTATTTTTTTGGTAACTTACCCAGCTCTGCGTAAAAGTATAAAATTAGTTCCAAGTATGCATTGTCGGAAACACGTGAGACAGTTTAAGGTTAGTTTTAAATGTCATTGAAATCTTCACTATTAGACATGATAAGTCTATAAAACACTCCCTAAACTGGAGGTAGCAACAAATTTAATATATTTACCTTGTCTTGAGTTCAAAATTAAATTATTATGAAGAAAGAAGAACTTCGTTCTTAGCACATTCAACAGGTGTTGTGTTGACCAATGCCCAGGATTTTTATTTCATTGTTATCACCGCCCTCTAATGACAATCAACCCTACAGGAGAGCCAATCGGGAAGTGGTAAAGTGGCGGTAGATTTTGAACAAGAAATAAACATCCATTTGATTTTGAATATAATACTCAAATTTATTGATCATTTTCATTCATAGATGAAAAGCGTAATATTATACAAAATACCGTGTGCAAAATATAATCAATTAGGTAATTTATGGTTAAGATAATCTTAAGACTATTCCTCCACTGATGGAAGGAAACCCAGATTGACGCAAGATTTCGTAAAAAACGAATGATTAAGCTTTGGAATGTATGCAAATTTGGTCCGAACTTTAATGAAGACATTATTCATTAATGAAGCATTGTGCTACAAACATATGATCAACTAATAACAATTAGGTATTTTTGACAACTAAATTTGTTCAATGGCAAAGCAAAGACCTGTTTAATAATATTTGAACAATATGCCCACAACTATGGCTTAGAGAGATTGTGGAAGCAGAAAAATCGCCCTTCAATATAATTATTAATAAACCAAGAATTAGTTTTAAAAAAAGGCAGAGAATATCAATAGGAAAGTAAGTCATGTAATATAATAAATGCACATTTCTCGGTTCTCTTCGTAATGAAACACGTAAGTACTACCGAAAAAAGATGTTATTTCTGAGCAAACGTAACCATGCAAGGTCAACTACTTTCATTCAATCCTCGGCTGTAAGTTATCTGGAAGCACCTAACATAATAGTTCATTTATTTTAGACGATTATCAAAAGATTTGCTGATCTTGAGCTGTGTTGTATTGTGTACTCCATCTTATGCCTGCTTTTCCGCAGCGATCACTGAAACAAACAATAAGAGACCAGCGATGAGTTCAGGGGCGAAGCGTCAGGGGAGACTGTTGACATTTATTAATAACCAATTTGTTGTATTGATTCAAGTAGTCCACAGTGACTGAGCGGGACGGAGCACTGTGCTTCCGCTAGGTTTTGTCAGTGTCACTGAGGACGTGAAGGAAGATGGGCGTGTAACAACTTGTAAAGATATTATTTCGTTGTATTGTCGAATAAACTGATTCATTGCTTTATTACTGCTTTATTATTCTACAAGTACATACTCTGCTAATAGGTTATGGGCCCAGTCCCAGGATAATTAATCCAGTTTATAAAGTGAAAGTAAAGTGAAGAAGAAGCCGGCCGTAAGTGAGACAAGATGGCGGACAATTATGAGGGAAGAGAGTCGGCCATTGAGAAGTTACACGGCGAAAATTATTACGCGTGGTCAAGAGTTTCGAAGGCGGAACTAATAGAGAAAAATTGTTGGAATGCCGTAGAACCTGGGTTTGATGCGGAAGAAGTTGAAGATTTGAACGTGGATCAGGCGAGATTGAACAGAAAGGCACTTGGTTTTCTGTTGAAACACGTGTCGAGAGAGCATATCGAGGACATTGGGGACTGTAAATTCGCAAAGGAAGCCTGGGACATTCTGAAATCTATCCATACAACGTTTACTCTTACGAACTGCTTAAAAGTGAAGAAGCGAATGATGAACGTTATGAAGACGCCTGATAGAACAATGCATCAGTATATGGCGGATATACAGAGCATGAACAGAGTGGTACAGAGTGCAGGCTATGGCCTAGAGTTAAATGATACGCAGTTAGCAGGACAATTTCTCGCTGGTCTACCAGAGGACAAGTATAGAGTCATGATTGCTATCCTTGGTAGTGACAGGAATTTAACGTCTCAGAAGGTGAAGGGGTACTTGCTCCAAGAAGATGGCGGAGGTCAACAGGAGAAGAAGATGCAAGGGGCGCTGACTTCTAGCTTCAGATCCGGAAGGGGAGGTGGTGGTCATCGGCCACAGTCATCTGGACGAGGGTATCAGAAGAGCGAGGGAGGAAGAAAGTGCTTTAAGTGTAATAAAGAGGGGCATATTGCTCGTGATTGCCCAGAGAGGCAAGTCACAAAGTGCTATAATTGTGGTGGTGAAGGGCATTATTCTCGGGAGTGTGCGAGCCCTAGGAAGGAAAGAAAAGAGAATAATGATGGTGAGAACTCAAGTGTGAATTCTGGTCAGACTGGTAAAGGTAAAGTGATTTCATGTGTTAGTGCTGTTAATTTGGCAAGTCTGTTTGTAAATGATAATGAATGGCTGTTAGACTGTGCAGCGACAGATTATATTTGTAAGACTAAGTCTAAATTCACATCTCTGAAACCAGCTGATGGATATGTTGGTATGGGTAAGGGCAAAGTACCAGTACAAGGGGTTGGTGAAGTATCTGTGGAACTTACTGATGAATGTGGGGGATGTACTTTGAAACTCAGTAATGTATTGTTTGTGCCAGATTTCCGATACAACTTATTATCTTGTTCTAAGTTAGCAAAGAGTAAAATCACATGTGAAACTCTAGAGAATTGTGCTGTAGGAAAGATGAATGGAGAGGAAATTTTCAGAGCACAGCAACAGGAAGGTTTGTACATTCTAAAGGCAGTAGGCCCAAAAGTAGCAATGGTATCGAACATGTCCGAACCATTGGGTGAATCTCAAAGTGATAATTCTGAGGGTGGTGAGATCTTTAATGCAATAGCTTTGCGGAGTGTAGCCAATTGGCATGACAGGCTTGGACACTGGCATGAGGAAGGTATTAATAAGATTCCTGTTATTGAAGTCAAGGAGAAAGTGTGTGAGAAATGCGATGTGTGTCTTAAGGGAAAAGCTAGAAAGAAGGGGTTTCCTAAAGAAAGCAAAAGAGAGTCAACTCAACCATTAGAGTTAATACACAGCGATGTGATGGGGAAGTGTGTAACATCTTTGGGAGGTTCGAAATTTGTTGTAACATTTGTGGATGATTACTCCAGATATTTATCTGTGTATTGTCTGAAGAAAAAGTCAGAAGTGTTCACTAAGTTTAAGGAATTCAAAGCAGAAGTAGAAAACAACAAGCAAGGGTGGAAAATTATGGCTCTTCAGACTGATGGGGGAGGAGAATACGTAAGTGATGAGTTTAGTGATTTCCTTACGACAAATGGTATTAAACGCAGGAAAACCGTAAAAGAGTCACCTGAACAGAACGGTGTAGCGGAAAGGGTGAATTACACAATGGCTAATGGTGTTCGATGTATGCTATTACAGTCTGGGTTACCACTGTCATTTTGGGCAGAAGCATTTAGCTACATGACGATCATTAAGAATCTGTGTCCTTCAAGGTCAATAGGTTACCAGATCCCATTGGCATTGTGGAGAGGAAGGGACGTAACTGCAGCTGACTATAAAGATCTAAGAGTGTTTGGCTGTAAGGGAGTTATGCATATCTCAGATGCGAATAAGTTCGAAGCACGGGGAATAGATTGTGTATTTGTGGGATTCGAGAAAGGTGTCAAGGGGTTCAAGGTATGGGTACCTTCCATGCACAAGTTAGTTACAGTTCACAATGTGGATCTGATCGAGAATAGATTTCCCTATGTTGAGAAAAGTATGAGAGCACCAGAGAATATTCCTAACATCAGTGTGGGAGTTGAGGATACTCAGGCAGAACAGTTTCTACTTGATGATAGTGTTTCTGGGGGAAGCAGTGAGTGTTGTGATGTACCATTAGGGGATCAGTCTCTGGATACTACTACTACTAGTAGTGAAGGTGATTTCCTAGGATGGGATGAGAGGGAGGTAGCAGATTACAATATTCCAGTGGATGTTGGGGCATTGTTGAATCATGAACAAGCAGAGCCAGATGGTGACGGACTGAGAAGATCTGAGCGGACTCGCATAACGAGGAATTGTAAAACTTGTTCTAATTGTTCGGTAGCAAGATTTGTTTTGGAATGTGATTGTCAAGATTTGTATGAGCCGAAGACAGTGAGGGAAGCACTGAGTAGTGGACAGGCAAGTGAATGGTTAAAGGCCATGGAATTGGAAATGAACCAACTTCAATCGAAGGATGTGTTTACCGTTGTTGATAGACCAAAGGGTGAAATGGTGTTAAGTACTAAGTGGGCATTTTCTATTAAGACAGATCAGGATGGGAAAGTAGACCGATACAAAGCAAGATTAGTAGCCAGGGGATTTGCTCAGATCAAGGGTATACATTTTGACAAAACATATGCACCTGTTGTGAAAAAGAAAACTATAAGGTTACTGTGGGCAATTTCATCGATAAAAGGGTGGGTTAGTCACCATATTGATGTATTGACTGCTTATTTGAATAGTAATCTTGAGGAAACATTGTATGTCAAACAGCCTGAATGTTTTGCTGTGGAGGGAGAGAATAAGGTGTGGAAACTTATTAAAAGTTTGTATGGTCTTAAACAGAGTGCTAGAGAATGGCACAAGATGATCGATCAGATGTTAACAGAATTTGGATTGAAGAGACTCAATAAGGATCAGTGTGTTTATGTAAACCAGGATTGTGATCTTGTTGTTACTTTGTATGTTGATGATTTGGGTGTTTGGGGGCCAAGGCCGAAGGTGGAGTTGTTCAAGGACGAACTTGGATCGAAGTTGGAGATCAGAGACCTTGGATTAATGTCAAATTTCTTGGGAATGCAGGTCATGCAGAAAGATAATGTAATAAGTGTAGATCAAACCAAGTACATTAGAGAAATTGTTTCAGAATTTAAATTTGAGAACGCTAATCCAAGGAATGCACCTGTGCCCATGAACAACGACGACCAAACACAATCGAGTAATGACCCTGTTGATAAGGAGAGATTTGCAAATGCTGTGGGGAAACTGATGTATCTCTCAGTTTGTTCTAGACCCGACATAAGTTATGCCTTAAGTATTGTGAGTCAGCATACTCGAGATCCAAGGAAAATGCATTGGAATGATGTACTACATATTGTAAGGTATCTGAAGGGAACCATGGATTTAAAGTTACATTATGAGAAGGACAAGCCAAGTATTGAAGTGTATTGTGATGCAGATTTTGGTGGTATTCAAGGGGAGAGATTATCCAGATCAGCTTATGTCATAAAAGTAGCTAACTCTCCTATTTCATGGTATTCCAAGAAACAGACTATTCAGGCCCAATCAACAGCAGAGGCTGAATATTACAGTATGTGCGAAACTGTGAAGGAAGTTTTGTGGCTGAGAATGTTATTTAAAGAGTTAGGGCTTATTGATTTTGTTAAAGGTCCAACAGAGATTCGATGTGATAACCAGAGTGCAATTACCTTATGTGAAAATGGGATTGATTCTGAGAATTCTAAGCACATTGACATTAAATATTGTTTTGTACAGAAATGTATTGAGAGGGGAGAAGTTAAATTTAAATATGTGAAAACAAGTGATAACTTGGCAGATTTGTTAACTAAGAGATTGCCAGGCACCAAGATAAGTACACTTGTTAAACAATTAGGTCTTAAGAAGTAATTTTTGTTGTCAATTACACATTTTTGGAAAAATCTGTAAACATTCTGTAAACTTGATTTGTAAGTTGTATGCTAGAATTATGTCATTGTTAATCAGAGATTAATTTTGAATATTTATTGTTTAATGTTTTCTTTGGAATTGGTTGTTAAAGGGGAGTGTTGACATTTATTAATAACCAATTTGTTGTATTGATTCAAGTAGTCCACAGTGACTGAGCGGGACGGAGCACTGTGCTTCCGCTAGGTTTTGTCAGTGTCACTGAGGACGTGAAGGAAGATGGGCGTGTAACAACTTGTAAAGATATTATTTCGTTGTATTGTCGAATAAACTGATTCATTGCTTTATTACTGCTTTATTATTCTACAAGTACATACTCTGCTAATAGAGACAGGGGAGACAGTGTCTCCCCTGGAAAAAGCGGACAGTGCTGTTCATATCTTTCATACCTTAAAATTGTATGTAATTGTATTTTATTTTTATGTATTGTACTTTTATTCGATGTATTAATTGGTGTTGTAATGAAACACATTGATTGTCAGTTGAAAACCATGCTCAATTTGTTGTCATTACGAGCGAGCGAGTTCTGCTGCTGCGCGCACATCTCCTATCTTATAACCCGGGAGACATTTGCTACTTGTGTCCTCGCAGGCGAACGCAGGCGTATCTGCATCCTTCTTCCACTCGTTGTTCACGCATTCATATGTTTTCTCCCACTAACATCTGCCAACCTATCCCGCGTATGGACATTCCATGCGATAACAGTCTTGCAAAATAGACTCCGAGGTAGACGTGTCTCCTTGGTTATTTAATGTCCCTTGACAGCAACAAGAACATATTGACTGGAATGTACACACCGCAGTGCCATGCCAGCCGCCTCGCCTACACCGTTGTGCAACACACACAACATTCGCATAAACGCACCATGTCAGCAGTAAAACTAAAAATATCTAGAAAAATTAGTCAGACTTGAAAACAAGTCAGTTCACACATTGAAATTGCATTGATTAGACGTATTATTTCCTCCAGATATTTTAGTTCGTTAATCGTTTGTATTGTGTTTGTGTACGGTGTATTATTTAATAATTTATTTATCACTAAAATGGAAACTGACGTTGACAATGACGTTATCGATTATTTATTTATTATCAAACAGTTTTGCCGCTCTTTCATACAAATAAAAGTGTTCAATTAAATAAAAGCGGCTTACGCCTCAACTCGATCTTAGCCAGAGAGATGGTAAAATAAGTCGTAACTCGTAAGAGCGTCGAATTGAGTTAATATAGTTAATAATAGTTAATAATAGTTAATAGTTAATAATATTAATAGAATATCATCAGCTATATTTGCTAGTGCTGTTGTTGTGCTGAAATTTTTCCGAAAGCCAGATTGCCCAAGCAGGTATGATTTTATTAGAATTGCAGTGTCTGTTTAGTTGTTCACAGATGGCTTTTTCAGCAAGTTTTGAGATAAGCGGGAGTACACTGATGGGTCGCAGATCCTTAAATCCAATAGGGTTGGTTACTTTTGGAAAAGGTTTAACAGTAGCTACTTTCCATATATTTGGGTAGTAGTAGCCTTCATTTAGACAGCAATTAATTATATGAGTTAGATGAAATGAGATATTTCCAAGGCACATCCTTAGCATTAGTAGTGAAATCCCATCTTCCCCCGTCGCATTTGTCTTAATATCGCTCAAGTAAGTACACATCTCTTTAACTGAAACTTCATGGAATGATAGCAGAGAATCCGATACTAATGGAGATCGATTAGACGAGTAAAACTGGATCAAGTCTTTGTCCGGAGTAGTTGCAACAATTGAACTGAGAAAGTAGTTGTTTACTTCATTGACATCGGATAGTTGTTTGGGTATCTCAATATTGTTACTTCCACTGTGAATATTAAGCTTTGACAGTTTTTTCCATACATCATTATACCTCGGATCGTTTGCTTGGGTCTCTAAAAATGCTTTTTTCTCAGCACGTATTGCTGTAGTGACCGCATTACGCAGAGATTTGAAATACGTCCATTCGTCATGTTGTATAATGTTGTATTTTAATGTTGTATTTTAATGTTGTAATATAATGTTGTATTTTATTGTTACCATGGCAACGTTATTGTTGGTTGATAAAAAAAAAACATAACACAAAAAGAATTTGAAACTTTTAATTTTTGAATGTCTAAATAGTGTTTTCCGACAAATTATAGACAATATTAAACAGTATCTAGTTAGCTCTGCTTATCACATAATTTCACAAGCATCCCGATATATACTTATGGTATTCAACAATAGGTCCTAACTCCCAACATAAAGAAACACAAACTGCATTTTATATAGTATTTACTTGCGTATAAGGCGCACTGTAGTTTTGAGAAACCTAATCTTGGAAAACACTCTAGTTGTAGGCGCGTATAAGGCGCACCCCACTTTTTGAAATGCAATTTTTTTAATATAACTGCACCTAATACGCGAGTAAATACGGTAATACGGTAAATACGGTACCTTTATGGGTATCCATCGAAAGCTCGTCATGTCTACAATCAGGGATGGGTGCGTATAATACGTTACGTAAAAAAACGTATTATACGTACGTATAATACTGTATAATACATACGTATTATACATGGAGGTTTTATACATTTTATACGTATTATACGTAAAAAAAGCTTATTTCATCAGCAATGAAAAATAAATTACTCCGTAATGTAGTGGAGTACCTAGGTACCTACACTGCACATTTGGTGTTATAGATAGGTACTCATGTCTTGCCTACGTACAATACAATTTAAATAAGCAAATGGGCAGAATTTTAGGGCGGCCATCAAAAAGACCAGACATTGTACCTTACTTGCACCCTGGTTAGCTTTAGCAATACACTGCCTCGAGAGCAGTTTTTGGTGGAATATTTAAACAACTTAGAAAGATTATAATGAAAAATGACTTTTGGCAATAATATCGGTCAGGCTGCAAATACACGGGGAGTTTTTTCATACCCAGATGCGGCAAGGAAAATCCCGCGACGTTTTTCTTTGTCAAACACAAGGGGCATGAAAAAACACGTGACGTTTTTCGTTTGTCGCGTCTGGCCAGCATGGAAAAACTGCCTCGTGTGTTCGCTGTGTGTATCTTCTCGGCGTCTAGCCGGCGTTCGAACGCTTCGGCTGGGCATGAAAAAAAAGCCCCATGTGCTTTCAGCCTAATTGGCTGATAAAATGTGCAAAATAACTTATACAAAATAATGATAACATTTAGATTCATGAATGTACAGGCTATGCATAGTAATCGTTTATGCACCAATCTTCCAAAGAGGATGCAAATAAAGATCTATCAAAATACTTTTGGATACTTCTTGATCATTTACGCATTCTATGACATCTTTGGCAGTAAACAAGTCTGCCTAGATTGACATGGAAATAATATGATTGTAATCCATGAAATGCATTTCAAAATATGATAATGTCATAATTTGAAAATATGTTTAATTTTGAATTTTAGAGGTTTTATACGTTTTATACGTATATTATACGTTTTTACGCATAATACCAGTGCTTAATTTGGGCGTAAGCCCGGGCTAGCCCGGCTTACCCACCTTTTTTGGAGGGTAAGCCGGGCTTATGCACCTTTTTGTATAAATATTATCTTTAATATTAATAACACTGTTAAATAAAACAAATTTGGTCGCCCACTACAAACTTATTTTTCAGGGAGATAAATATTGGTTCAAATATTTTACAAAAAGCGCAGAAACGCACCAAATTCATCCTAGAAATTCAAAAATTTTCCGGGGCTGCGCGCCCCGGACCCCCAGACCCCCCATTGATTCCGTACGGTAATGCGTTTCCCATGACAATTGTGGGGTGGGCTTACCCCAAGAGGTAGAATATATGGGTTACTCTAGAGATCTTGGGCTTACCCACCTTTTCTAATACAAATTAACCACTGCATAATACGTAGTTTTATACACGTATAATACATTTAGGTTTTATACGTATACGCACCCAACCCTGTCTACAATATATATAAATCATAAAAAGTTAAGTTTTTTCATTCACATAATAATTAACCGCATAATTAATTATTTTATAAAAATCGTCATTCAACAAAAAGCTTAAAATTACCCTCTCAGATTTTGATAAAACTTGGTGGGATTGGTCACAAGCTCAAAGTAACACATAGGTATTTTTTGGTTTGTCCTTTTATTGGGTACTTTTGGATTTCCAGGCCCTCAAATAATAAAAATTTTGATTTCCATTCCTTCACTTGAATTGTTCTAACTTTTACACCGTTCAACTCAAAAGCTTCGTCTTTTTCTAATTGTGTGAAACTTATTGCTAGGGACTAAGTAGTAAGTACATTTAAGGGGGGAAAAGTCAAAATTTTGGCTTCCAAATTGCCTATTAGTATGGTAGTATGGTACCCATACTAATTCGAGTATGAGGAATCCAAAAATCGATGGCACCAACCTGAGTAATTAATACTTTCTGCGTAATTAGCATAATTAGAATAATTAATAAAATCAACATAAAAATTACATTATTATATAACGTGGTCTTCATGGGTATCGTTGCATATTAGTTGCCAAAAGTTATATAGTCATTAACATAATAATTAATCCACTAATTAATTCATCTGATTAAAATCGCCATATTCACACAAGGCTGAGATCAAAGATGTTTATGATGAGATCAAAAACAAGGTTTGTAATTTAAGCTTATAAGTAGTATAAACAATTAATCCAAATTTTGTGTTTAGTTCCTAATTAGCATAATTAATTATGCGTAATTAATTATGCTAATCTCACATTTTGATAGAAATGTCACTTGATATTCAACAAAATTGAGGTTTTGATATCACAAATAGGTTACTTGTGTTGAATAACCACCTTTGGTTGCGTATCAATAATATACAATTTTCTATTAATTAATTAATTTTAATTTAATTGCAATTAATTACATAAAATCAAAATTCAATTTTCAAACCCTCAATTTTGTTGAATATCAAGTGACATTTCTATCAAAATGTGAGATAAGCATAATTAATTACGCATAATTAATTATGCTAATTAGGAACTAAACACAAAATTTGGATTAATTGTTTATACTTCTTATAAGCTTAAATTACAAACCTTGTTTTTGATCTCATCATAAACATCTTTGATCTCAGCCTTGTGTGAATATGGCGATTTTAATCAGATGAATTAATTAGTGGATTAATTATTATGTTAATGACTATAATTAACTTTTGGCGACTAATATACAACGATACCCATGAAGACCACGTTATATAATAATGCAATTTTTATGTCGATTTTATTAATTATTCTAATTATGCTAAATACGCAGAAAGTATTAATTACTCAGGTTGGTGCCATCGATTTTTGGATTCCTCATACTCGAATTAGTATGGGTACCAATTTTCACGTTTTCCAATTTTCACCAATTTTCACAAACGCACTAATTACTCAATAAATTGCAAAAAATACTTTTATGTGAATAGGCAATTTGGAAGCCAAAATTTTGACTTTTCCCCCCTTAAATGTACTTACTACTTAGTCCCTAGCAATAAGTTTCACACAATTAGAAAAAGACGAAGCTTTTGAGTTAAACGGTGTAAAAGTTAGAACAATTCAAGTGAAGGAATGGAAATCAAAATTTTTATTATTTGAGGGCCTCGAAATCCAAAAGTACCCAATAAATGGACAAACCAAAAAATACCTATGTGTTACTTTGGGCTTGTGACCAATCCTACCAAGTTTTATCAAAATCGGAGAGGGTAATTTTAAGCTTTTTTTGAATGACGATTTTTATAAAATAATTAATTATACGGTTAATTACTAGGAAAACGCTCTGTGTAACGCGTTGATGAGCGAGCACGGACAGGCGCAACACCTCGAACCGAAATTATGTCTATCGAAAATATCATTAAAAGCCAATAATTCTTGAATTTGTCAGACTCAAGTATAAAAATCTCAAAATTGTCCTAAAACATTAGTCTCAATAACCATGCAAAGCTTGAACCTTTTGCACCTTTCTGATTGAACTGTTCCTCGTTAATATTCAAAAATCACAGGATCTCTTAAAAAAAAATAGGCCTGGGACCACTCATATGATAAAAGTGTGTGTACTTACACAATATTAGATCGATCTGTTGAATGGTCATATCAGTTTCATACATTTGAAAGTTTCTACTCTAACTACCTTGGAACTATAAAGAGTCGAGTAGCCGTGATCAACATTTTCGAGATATTTGACAGCCAACACGCAAAATGTCCGTAAAACGTCAATAACTTTTGGATTTAAACATAGATTAGTCTAAAAATTGTCAAAAATGCAGATAATGTTAGTCCCAATGACCATGCAAAGTTTTAAGTTGATCAGTCATACGGTTCAAGTTTAAATTTAAAAAATGACATAATGGTCATTCCAGGGAATTTCACTCAAATAAAATACATTTTGACCTCGACCGACCCAGATTTTGATGAAACTTGGTACACTTGTTTAGATTAGTGATGTAAGTAATCCAATTTTTTTTTGTTTTTTTTACTCAAAGGGTTCAAAAGTTATAGAGGGTTGAAATTTGGGGCTTTTTCACCCCCGCGCGGCTGGTCGCTATCATTTTAATTAATTGTGAGGGTTGTATGAGAGCTACAGAGCTCCAAAAAAATGCATTTGAAAGGTAAGAACATGATCTACATGAATATGTATTTTAACTTGACACTTTGTTGACAGGTATTTAATTATGATTTTTCCCATCTACATTTTCAAAAACGACCCTAGGGAAAAACTTTTTTTTTTTTGGGGTTGATTTTTTTTTTAAAATTACAAAACATATGCATGACTATGTGTGCCAAATTTCAGGACTGGCCCTCCAGAACTTTTTTTTATATGTATTTTTAGTGAGAATCATCAGTTTTGAAGCATCGTTCACCTGCAATATGACAAACTTATAGGTACTTTCTTCCTGTAAAATGAATTAAAATGGTTCTAGGTGACTTCTAGTTCTTTACCTTACTGCAGCAAATGATTTCTAAGCCCTGTAGTTGCATTGCTTGTGTCTGCAGCTGACAATACGTATGCTCGGCCGGTAGCAGTAGTTGGGTCAGCCAATGATAAAACTTCATCGAGATGCACTTGTAGCTGGTCTGGTTTAGTGGGGTAGAAGTAAGAAGGTGCTGGTACATGGGGGTGGAGGAAACTAGCTTTCAGTTCACTTGTGCTAGATAGTTTTTGTAAAACACATGCAAGCCACTCCGTCACAAAACTACATACATCGTCAAAGGCAAATGTGTGGGTTTGAATGTCAATCACGCAATCTTTATCACTATCCTCACTGGCATTTACTTGATCTTCTTCCTCAGCAACCTATAGTGTTTGATTCATCAGACAGAGAAAATGGTTTCACATTCAAAGATGCCAGTGACTATGGAAGAAATGCATGGAAACATTGTGTTCAAGTGAGTTATTTTAAGGAGTTAAACCGTTCTTTCAGTACAGCAGCATTTTCTTGTATTTCTTCATCCGATATAAATGCAAATGTAACGGTCCATATATTTTATGCTGCCCACTGGTGTATAAGTCAATCTTAGTCATTATCTGATCATCACATGGCTTCTGTAAGCTTGCCCTTGCCAAATTACATTTTATTGTTCCGTCACAAGGCCACTTTCCATGCGACGTAGCAAAGAAATGCCATTCTGCTGAAGAGTTGAAAGACTTTTTGATGATGACATAAGTTGACAAAGATTTTCTTGTGCTGTACTGAAAGAATGGTTTAACTCCTTGAGGTTTCCATGCATTTCTTCCACTAGCATCTTTGAATGTGAAACCATTTTCTCTGTCTGATGAATCAAACACTGTATAGGTTGCTGAGGAAGAAGATTAAGTAAATGCTAGTGAGGATAGTGATGAAGATTGCGTGATTGACATTCAAACCCACACATTTGCCTTTGACGATGTATGTAGTTTTGTGACGGAGTGGCTTGCATGTGTTTTACAAAAACTATCTAGCACAAGTGAACTGAAAGCTAGTTTCCTCCACCCCCATGTACCAGCACCTTCTTACTTCTACCCCACTAAACCAGACCAGCTACAAGTGCATCTCGATGAAGTTTTATCATTGGCTGACCCAACTACTGCTACCGGCCGAGCATACGTATTGTCAGCTGCAGACACAAGCAATGCAACTACAGGGCTTAGAAATCATTTGCTGCAGTAAGGTAAAGAACTAGAAGTCACCTAGAACCATTTTAATTCATTTTACAGGAAGAAAGTATCCTATAAGTTTGTCATATTGCAGGTGAACGATGCTTCAAAACTGATGATTCTCACTAAAAATACATATAAAAAAAAGTTCTGGAGGGCCAGTCCTGAAATTTGGCACACATAGTCATGCAAATGTTTTGTAATTTAAAAAAAAAAATCAACCCCAAAAAAAATAAGTTTTTCCCCTAGGGTCGTTTTTGAAAATGTAGATGGAAAAAATCATAATTAAATACCAGTCAACAAAGTGTCAAGTTAAAATACATATTCATGTAGACCATGTTCTTACCTTTCAAATGCATTTTTTTGGAGCTCTGTAGCTCTCATACAACCCTCACAATTAATTAAAATGATAGCGACCAGCCGCGCGGGGGTGAAAAAGCCCCAAATTTCAACCCTCTATAACTTTTGAACCCTTTGAGTAAAAAAAACAAAAAAAAATTGGATTACTTACATCACTAATCTAAACAAGTGTACCAAGTTTCATCAAAATCTGGGTCGGTCGAGGTCAAGAGGTGAGTGAGATCCCCTGGAATGACCCAAAAGATTTTTTTAAATTTTAACCAATGGGAGGATTTGGCTGAAACTTTGTAGGATTGGGTACAATGTTGGTCGCCATGACTTGTCAAAATTTCAAATTGATCGGAACTACCAATCAAAAAATATTTTTTTTAAAATTTGAACCAATCACATGAGCCCGTTCAAAAACGATCCCAGGGACCGCATAGATTACGTTAGTATATGTGCAAAATTTCAGATCGATTGGTTGTGCCGTTTGACCTGGGCAGTGAACACAAAAGAAAACAAAAAAAAAAAAAAACAAACACACAGAGAAAGTGCCGTAAGAGTACCGTGGTGACGCTCGCTACGCTCGCTCAATTATGTGAATGAAAAAATTTAACTTTTTATGATTTATATTGTATATTGTAGACATGACGAGCTTTCGATGGATACCCATCAAGGTCATATTATAAAATTATATATTGTTTTATCCATGTTTATCAAGCGAGCGTAGCGAGCGACTCCACTTGAAACTTATGGCTCGAATCTCTGTTTTTTTTTTTATCTGTCTGTCTGTGTATTTCGCATTACATTTTAAACGAAGTCATGGATCTGGCCAATTTTTTTCACAAAAGATTCATTACTATCCACTGCAGAAACCTAATGATTTTCAGCAAAATCGATCCATTAATTTCATCGAAAACTTGATTTGTAGTTAGTAGTAAGTACTTGGCTTGGCAATATGAAAGAAACGTCAACTCTGTGTGCCAATAAAACTGGAATTGGTTGACCGATCATCACCAAATTTTGCAATGCCATTGGCACCAGCATTATAAGTGTATTTTGACAAACCTTTAATGAACTTTAAGAGTAATATACATTTTACTGACATTTGTATGCTTAATTTGTAATTGCCTGTAGCTATACACGACCGTTTGACCAAACAAATAGTCTTCTGTAAATCTGATTAAACTCATATTTTGCATGATCATTAAGACCAACATTATCTCTTATTTTACAAATTTTCAGCCCAATCAGTCAAGAACACAATGCACTTATTGACATTTTTGATAACTGTCAGAAATGACATATCAAATGAATGTTTCCACTGCCAAATGGATCTGATTTGCTTTATGTAGGAAACAAAGTGTATAGATTGCTGTTCTAAAGTTTCAATATTTCAATATTTCAATAGGCCATTCAATAGGCCACTTGAACAACTTCTGTGCCACAGTGGTTCTGCTCGTGCGCAGTGTCACTTTTGAGATGAAAAAGTGACTCTGCACATGTGCAGAACTTTTGTGGCACAGAAGTTGTTAACGCATGCGCAGATCCCTATTTTTGGTGTCGTGACGTCACTCCACCCACAGCATTCTCGAAAACACGTTCATTTTTAACATACACACCAAATAGACACTACACACTAGACGGCTGTGGACCTGTCAGTTTTTTAATCATGCGCACTGACTTTCTTAAATGACCTATTCAATGTGGATGTATATATGTTTCTGTGCGTTTGGTACGGAATACCTGTTGAAGAATTTACACGTACGTATACCAGTGCTCGCTCATCAACGCGTTACACTGAGCGTTTTCCTAGTTATGCTAATTACGCAGAAAGTATTATTTACTCAGGTTGGTGCCATCGATTTTTGGATTCCCCATACTCAAATTAGTAAGGGTACCAATTTTCACGAATACTATCGCAAACGCACTAATTTTAGACATCTCTACTCCACTATAGTGGGATAGAAATGACTCAAACAAAATACAACCACCTATAACCTTTGAACCTATCGCCCAAACATTCTAAAAAAACATCCTTAGATCCCTTACCAATTGTACCAAATTAATCAAAATCTGTGTCGAATACAGAATGTACAAGTCAGGACAAATGTATTTAATTTGGGTGATTTCAAATGGAAGGACTCAAATAATTGTGCAAACTAATTCACAGTGTTCGTAATATGAATGGTTGAGAGTGAATATGGAACACAACACAAGGCTATTCGACACTGAAAGCTGCAATACGCAAACTAGTGTCAAAACCCACCGAGTGAGCATTTAGTGCGCAAGCTGCCCGCTTAGGACCCAACCCAAGTGATTCCAACAGCTGCTCACTTCCGACAATAGCAAGAGATTTCGGCAACTCAGGATAACCAAAATCAGGGACTACAAAGTAGGAGTCAACGCAAAACAGAGGAATGAACATGGAAGCATTTGAGCGCGCTGCTTGGCAAACTTGAATAGCACTTTCATGGCAATTGAAACGAGTTCAGTAAAAGTTATAACTACATTGCGAAATAACAGAAATTGATGAATACCTTGGTGTCAACAATCAAATACAATGGGCATATTTCATTCGGCGTGTCTATTCACACGGCGGCCGTGCCCGCAAGAGGTTCAAATTCTATTTACACCAGAAGTTCGCCGTGTAGCCAAGAAGGCGTATGCTATTTACACCAGAGTTCGCCGTGCGCGCAAGAAGGCGTATGCTATTTACACCAGAGTAAAACCGTGTGTGGAAACGGCCTTGTATTATGAACACGACACTGTAGTAGACCGTGCAAGTGAGCTGCGAACACATTAGATACCTAATTCAAATGCTAGAGTGACACCATATAGCAACTTAAGTAGACATCTAACGCAACAATTCCTCAGTGGCAACAATAGCCGGTTGGTTAGCCCATTGGCTTAGGGCGCAGACGATCAGGGTTCGATTCCCCGTCAGGGATTATCTTTTTTACTTCTGTAATTAACTTTATTTACAATCTACTGGTCATTTGACATGTATTTTATTGTTTAATATAAGATTAAATGCGTCATACAATTATAATAGTAGTTTTCACTTCGTAAAACATTGCCTTCTAGCGTTCACGGTCTAGTCACGGCGGCTGTTTGCGCATAGGGTTCATATTCTATTGCCACCAGAGTACACCAGAGTTCACTCCAAGATGCCCGTCCTCTGAACAGCTGTTTTCCGGAGCCTATTTAGACTTTTTATACTAATGCAGAAGGATCGTGACGTTTTGAAAAGTGTAGGAACTGAACAATAATCAATACAATTAGGCCAGGGTCATACATCACGACCCCAAACTTCGATCTAAACGCATCTGTGCAGCTAAATGACTTCACTTACGCGCACGGTTTTACTTCTGGTGTAAATAGAATAGGAATCCATAGGAACACGGCAGCCGTTTGCGCAAGGGGTTCAAAATCTATTGCCACCAGAGTACACCAGAGTTCACTCCAAGATGGCCGTCCTCTTAACAGCTGTTTTCCTGAGCCCATTTAGACTTAAATTAATGTAGAAGAATCGTGACTGTTTAAAAAGTATAGGAACTGATCAATAATTGATTGCAATTAGGTCAGCCACGTAGTACAAATACTAGTGAAACCATATTGCAACTTAAGTAGACATAAAACACATGGTCTTTAAATTTGCATCAATAGCCGGCTATTGGGGCTACTGGGACCGGTCCTATCCACACTCAGGTCGTGACGTAGTATATCCACTTCCTCCTATGCTATAGGGGGAAGTGGAATCATATTCAAAGTGGAATCATGTTCATACGTGTAATGATTGGCAGCTAAAGGGACAACCGGCACATTGCGCAGGAGGATGCGCGTAAGCAACGCCTGTGTGTAATTTTATGTAGCAGTTTTTAACGCACCTCAGCATTAGCAGCTTCGTAGCTCAGGCGATAAGGCGTTTGCCTGCGGTGCAAGGGTACACCAGTTCGAGTCTGGTCGGGGACGAAATTTTTTATTTTGACATTTTCACAAGTTTGAATTCTGCCTAACCATAGAGTTATTTTTTTTAGGTTGCCCAGCTTTAATTTTCGCACGTTGGAATTTGTCTACACATAGAGAGTTTTTTTTCCTTCGTCTGCCCAGTAGTCCATTTTAAATATTATCTCGGTGGCTCTGCTTTCTAAGAAAAATCATAAGCAGTATTATTTCCAGACACCTTAGTCCCTGTTTTACCTATTGTTGAAACAGGGACTAAGGTGTCTGGAAATCAAACTGCATATGATTTTTCTTAGAAAGCAGAGCCACCGAGATAATATTTAAAATGGTCTGTTAACTCATGCGCGCGCAATGTGAAGTTGTACTTCTAGCTGCCAGTGTGTAATGGCTGACACGTATCAGTGCATCTAGACGTCAAAGATATTTTACTGGAGCTATCATACCCATAGCTGAAATTTTATTATATAATAAATGTTCCCAGTCCTCTTTATAACTCCACGATTCTCAGTATAGTAAAATGTCAGAACATATTGTACCGTCACGATCCTTCTGCATTAGTATAAAAAGTCTAAATAGGCTCCGGAAAACAGCTGTTCAGAGGACGGCCATCTTGGAGTGAACTCTGGTGTACTCTGGTGGCAATAGAATTTGAACCCCTTGCGCAAGCGGCTGCCGTGTTCCTATGGATTCCTATTCTATTTACACCAGAAGTAAAACCGTGCGCGTAAGTGAAGTCATTTAGCTGCACAGATGCGTTTAGATCGAAGTTTGGGGTCGTTGTACAACCCTGGCCTAATTGTATTGATTATTGTTCAGTTCCTACACTTTTCAAAACGTCACGATCCTTCTGCATTAGTATAAAAAGTCTAAATAGGCTCCGGAAAACAGCTGTTCAGAGGATGGTCATCTTGGAGTGAACTCTGGTGGATTCTGGTGTCAATAGCATACGCCTTCTTGCGCACACGGCGACTGTGCTCTGGTGTACTCTGGTGCCAATAGAATACGCCTTCATGCGCACACGGCTACTCTGGTGTAAATAGAATATGAACCCCTTGCGGGCACGGCTGCCGTGCCAATAGAGCCAGCCTATTTCATTACAGCACACATTCATTCAAATCCTTGCGAGAACTGATGTCTATCCACCAAAATCACTATTTGACAGATTGCAATTGTTTTTATCACGGCCTTCTGAACGACCTCATCTGAAACATTTTTCTTGACGCCTCGTTCAAAACAATTGCAACCTGTCAAATGCTGCTTTTGGCGAATAGACATCTCGTTTTCACAAGAATATAAATGACTGTGTATTTTAATGAAATATAACGATTGTATGTATTTGATTGTTGACACTGAGGTATTCATCAATTTCTGTTATTTTACGATGTAATTATAACTTTTACTGAACTCCTACGATTAACATGAAACTGTTCAGAGATGAATTCAGATGTTAAGGCGGATTTTACCTATATGATGCCAAGTTCTACCGCCATCAGCGCAGTGCTCTCAGAGAGCTCGTTGAGCACGGATGTATTGCTTTTATAAGCAAACCTATTTCTCCGGTTGTAACATTCTTTGTGTGAGTGCGAGAGAGAGAGAGATGTATCTATCTCTGTCTCTCTGTCTCACAAACTCATAAACAGTCAAGGCTGGTCTGGCAGGTCGTAAACAGGCAGGTAGTTGACAGTAAACCCAAACATGCAGCTGTGATCTCACATTTCCAGAATCTCGGAAGAAAGAGCCCGGACAATGATTCAACTCTGGATGCAGAATACATATTTGTTCATATTTCTGTAACTCAGAGGTAGAAGGCCGGAAGTCAATTTTCTCAATTGTCTCGTCCTTGCACACTTCTGGAATGATGTAATCAAGATCTAACCATTGCCTTTTGTTTGACTGATGTTAACAAATTTAGTTTTATTGAGGTACATACGTATTCAACACCATTACAAATATTGTTCAATGAATGAGGGATGACCCCACCAATGGACTGCCACCTTGACGTGGTGGTGGGGCTTAAGGGGCCGGCTCACATACGAGTTGGCCCCAACCAAGTGCAGTCCAGGGTCGACCTAGTCCCATGCCCTCCCCAAATTCGCGGGCCCCTCGGGCCGGCCTCCCCCCTCGAGATGGTGATACCCCTGAAATCGAGTCCCACCGGCCCGAAGCTCTCCACCCCCCGGTCTGTCCCCATTCTGACCTGGCTTTCCCACCAGTTTCTGACTCCCCCAGATCGGACCCGTTAGGTCGACCCCTCCCGATGTCCTCCTCTTAGTTCAACAAAGTTAAAAGTTAAAATTAATGTGCGCAATATAACCTCGTCGTTGACGCGCCGTTAAACTCTAATAATCAATCATGAGGGATGAAGTGCTTTTGAGCTGAAAAATTATTTAGCCCTAATTGACTACTGGCATTCTGCTTCTCATGTACCGATTTCTACATTCAGTTGAATGCTTCATCTTGCAATAATTACACCAAAGGTGCTAAATTAATTGCAATTCATATAATTCATGTCTTACAACAATCATCGGATCTTCCGAACAAAATTTACATAGAAACCTTTGTATCAATTATTGACACAATTAGTTCAGTTACCCAAACTAATTGATTCTACCAAGTTTTATCGAGGAGAGAAAGTACCTAAGTAATCTGGCCACATGAAAGAAGAAATGAACACAATGTTTCCATTAAAAGAAATACGCTTTTATTAGAAAACTAGAGGGACCCGTCATGTAAAACATGACCAATGCGCACCAGTGGGGTATGCGTAAATTAGCATGAGTTGAGATATTTGGCAGCAGAGTGTGCGTTGTTGATAACTTTATAGTTATAATACACTACACACATAACGTCGTTAGCATGACTAAAATGCCCAACAGAATACGAAAATAAGTAACGAAGGAAAGTAATTTAACCATAACTATTATGGAAAATTCCATTTCAAATGAGTTTACAAAGTAAAACAAATTAAGAAAAAAAACGCCAGCCTTTTTGCATTGTGGCCATTCATGATACATAGAGGTATGCTATCCCAGAAAGAATGATAACTTAGTGTGTGGGGGTTGGGTTTCATTATATTTGTCTCTCCGAGGTAGAAGGGTGGAAATCAATTTTCTCAATTTTCCGTTGCACCCTTTTGGAATGATATAATCAAGCTCCTCCAATTACCATTTGACTGATGTCAATAAATATAGCTGTATTGAAATATTCTCTTACATTACCCCAACGCATTCAATCAAATAATTACCGATCACCCATTAGAACTGTAGCTGAAATTCTTCATTATGAATGTTCATTTTAATAGATTAGAATCTGATCATTTCACTGAACTGAAACTTGATGCTACAACAGTTGACTATTTCAGCCACTGGAAAATCCACATGTGTATTTTCTTAATATCTTATTACTAAAGTACAGTTTATTCCTAAACTGTTAATATAATTATATTCTGTTCTATTATGTTATTATATTCTAATGACTCATGTCCCCTTTACAAAATTATGGTTTGATGAAGTCGGAAAACCTGGTTTATTAGCTCAACTCAAGAATAATTGAAATGGACTTCCGACCTTCTACTTCTAAAACACGGACAAACTATCAAGTTTACCCCATCTGCTTTTTCGATTATGACCGAATAGCAGAGAGGTATGTACGGTCACGTGACTGCTGTCAACCAATGAGAGCACATTCTTCACGTTGCTATATTCGGCTCCACTTGATAGGTATATTGTAAAAACTAAACATTGATGCTAAAAACCGTATCAATAGAGACATTCCTTCAGTAACATGACAACACTAATAAGAAACGATGGAAAAGTACATATTTAACAAAATAAAATGTATTACAAATTTTCAATTCAATCGGCTTTGGTTTGTTGGTATTCACTATTCAGGTTCACGGCCCATGTATAACTCAGAGAGAAGAAAATTTGAATATGTCAGTTTGAACGAAATTGTCGGCATGACGTTTTCTATGTAAAGTAATTGATTTGACAGTTACTATACATTAGAGTAGATTTGTTACAAATACAAAAGCATATAGTGTGCGTCTTAGGTAAGTTTTGGTTATTTCTTTATTCAGAAAAAGCAGAAGACGTAATTTTAGACATGTTTGGCAATGTAACGCCACCATCTTAGTTATAGTTTTCAATAAATACCAATGTCAAATCGAAGCGCGCAACCGTTCCTGACATACACACACACAGATAGACAGACAGAACTGGGTAACTATAAGTAAGATGTATTATCAACTTTTTTTTTTTTTTTTAAACGAAAACACGTTTTTTAATATTTTTCAACACAGCAAAATATTAAATTTTCAGCTATGCGCCGACTCAATAATTCGATGTTTTTATTTGCAATCGCCCCTTTATAGGGCAATGAAAATTACATAACGGTACAAACATTGTTACGACTGGCTTATCAATAATCGTTGTAAATTACAAACGACTACAGCTCGTTCACAATTACAAATAACAATATAACTAGGAAAACGCTCAGTGTAACGCGTTGGTGAGCGAGCACGGGGACGTGCAAATTCTCGAACAGGAAATGCGTACACAATCACAGAAAACATATACATCTATATTGAATTGAAATATGATCACACAATCAACACAACATATTATGCTTTTCATTGAAACTTGAAAATAACATCTAAGCATCCTGGTAAATATAGCAAATCAGATGCAATTCAACTGGCACTGGAAAACATTCATTTTGATACTTCATTACTGACAGATATGAAAAATGTTAATAAGTTCATATGTTCTTAACTGATTGGGATGAAATTTTGTAAAATAAGAGACAATGTTGGTCTTAATAATCATGCAAAATATGAGTTTGATCTGAATTATCGAAGACCGTTTTCATTTTTCAGCCTATCAGGAGATATTTATTTAAATTTTCCCCAATGAATGGATTTCAAAAAAATTATGGTCTTCAAACAGAGAAGGTTGTCTCTACATGTGTGCAAAATTTCAGCTCGATCAAAGAAAAACTCTGACCTGTATAGCCAAAATATGAGTTTGATCAGAATTATCGAAGACCGTTTTCATTTTTCAGCCTATCGGGAGATATTTATTTAAATTTTAACCAATGAATGGATTTAAAAAAAAATTGGGGCCTGCAAACAGAGAAGGTTGGTTTTACATGTGTGCAAAATTTCAGATCGATAGGTGAAACGGTGGGACCTGTGTATCGTCTATTAACAGACAAAAACAAAAACAAAAAAAAATACAAAAAAAAAAAAAAAACAGAGGTCCGTGCCAAAAGAGCCAAAAGGAGACGCTCGCTTCGCTCGCTCAATTACACATAAAATATACTACGTATTATAAGCCTATAATATTGATAATATCATTGCAATATAACTGTCCCAATGCCGAAATGTTTTATACTGTTTTCCACGATTCCAAATAATATGAAATGTCAGACAAAATACTGATTTGGTAAAACGAATCCCTAGCCCAAAAAGTGAACTCACGAAACAGTGATCACTCTTTTAGATGCCTACCTCCAAGTTTCTTATTTTTCAAAAGTAATTTGTCTTCAACATAAATTGAAAGTAGAAAAATTGTCACATGAATCATAAATATAAAGAGCCAAAAGGAGACGCTCGCTTCGCTCGCTCAATTACACATAAAATATACTACGTATTATAAGCCTATAACATTGATAATATCATTGCAATATAACTGTCCCAATGCCGAAATGTTTTATACTGTTTTCCACGATTCCAAATAATATGAAATGTCAGACAAAATACTGATTTGGTAAAACGAATCCCTAGCCCAAAAAGTGAACTCACGAAACAGTGATCACTCTTTTAGATGCCTACCTCCAAGTTTCTTATTTTTCAAAAGTAATTTGTCTTCAACATAAATTGAAAGTAGAAAAATTGTCACATGAATCATAAATATAACGTAATAAATAACAAAATATCACAAACAAATCAGCTAATAGGTAAAATGCCCAGTAATCTATTGCCCAATGCATCCGACTTCCTGACTGGGTTTTTTTCGTGGTATTCCCTCAGTCGACAGGCAAATGCTGGGAAGGTACCCTACTAATAGGCCACGACCGCCTCCTTCCCACCTTCCATCCTTACCTACTCTTCACCATCATCTCCCAATCATCATCATAATCATTAATCCGTCGCCATTAGCCTCGCTGCAGAACAGTGCGACGTTAAACCCCAGACAAAAAAAACATCCGACTTTACGCTCTGTTGTTCCCGCCTAGTGCAAGTTGATAATATTTCGATGGTGTATAAGAATGTGCATAATTTTACCATGATTTTACATTCAAACGCCCAGTTCTCTCAAATGCCCCTGACAAGTAGTTTTTGACTATGAGTTTCAAAGCAATCGAAATTTATAACAGGAAATTTTCATTTGATTTTCAATTGATGGCATCATCCAATGAAGTATGTGCTAACTCGTCAACCATAGAGGTAAGAATCTAACTCTAGTAGTATAGGTTAGCTCTGATTTCACTGATAATAACAAGGACTGATTGTCAAAGAAAATGACCAGCAGCCAATCCGCTTCGTTCAGATGCCGTTTTTACTTTTGGCTGATAGGTATTTCTTTACTAAGTGTACCTTTGAACTCAGCGATGGTATTAGCTATACTGCCGTGGCAACAATGTCTTCGCCATGGTAACAGATTGAAATTGTATTATTGGTACATGTGTACAAATCTGTACTTCAGAGGTAGAAAGCCGTAAGTCAATTTTCTCGTCATTGCGTTGAACATTTTTGGAATTATGTAATCAAACTCAATCAATTGCAATTTGACTGATGATACCAAATCAATCCCACTTTATTCCCTGGCAGGGGGCGCGGGGGGCGTGGGTGAGGGACGTAACATCGAATCCGCGTGAACATCAAATCAAACCCAATGAACAATGATCAAACCGTGCCGCGTGTTCAGTCTCTCATACATTATGTCTTACTCTTGTACAGTATAAAACGGTAATCTTGATTTCTTTCAAAAGAAGAATAAAAATAATTATGTCCACAAAAGTTTGTAGACTCACAAAACATGTGTCCTTATACTTTAATCCTTTTATTATTATTATTATTATTATTATTATTATTATTATTGACATTCCTTGTCTACTAATTAGAAAATTAGTTTTGTACAACACAATCACACTTTGCCGCGTGAGCAAAGTCAGTCATTCATCAGATTCAGCTACCGCGAAATGTAAACCAATACATCCCCCCAGCCATAAACAGTTTATGCTCGCTACCT
Organism: Leuctra nigra; assembly: GCA_934045905.1. Taxonomy (NCBI): domain Eukaryota; kingdom Metazoa; phylum Arthropoda; class Insecta; order Plecoptera; family Leuctridae; genus Leuctra; species Leuctra nigra. The sequence continues at coordinate 1,488,375 of OW203766.1, forward strand.
GACCAGACAAAGGCCGACCAAGACCGACCAAGACCCTCGCCAAGACCTAACAGACTACCCCCCTCCCCCGCGCAGGCATGCGGGTGTCAGAACTTGAGATACACACCGCTAGTGGCGCGACTAGCCGGCCCAAGACATCGCAAAACTTTTCCAGAGAAACAACAAAATAAGTAGCATCACATAAACACACAGAGTGACGTAAATATAAGTCCAATCAATGTCAAACTTTCGGCATTGGATTCAAGATGGTTTGACGCGTGTAATGAACTAGTTTGCAATATATTTGAAATACCCTTCTTTAATATGTAGGCAACAGAAAATGAGATTCATGTATGTGTGATTTAGGGAGACAAAAAACGTTTATTTTTTATTTTTTGGGAACATAAAAGGGTGTTACAAACCAACCCTCAACAAAGTAGACAGTATAAAGATACTTACAACAAAATCGTAGCGAATTCTATAATATAGTTACAAAGTTGCATGTGTATTACTATCTGTATTTTAAAAATCGATTTTCCAAAGATTTCCCGGAAAATTGTCAAACTAGATTTTTTTCATTAATTTTATTTTTCAGTCTAAGTGCATATAAACTGATATCAATACTAATTTAAACTCATATTGAACGGTAAGATCCACCTTAATTCAAGATTCATGGACATCATTACTACATTCATACTAGTAGAGACGGTTGTCTCACTCCTATACTGATAACATTGACCGCAGTGAAGCCTTTTTAGACCCTGTGATTGGGGAAATCTGGTAGGACCCCGTGATTTGAGCGACATCGATAGCGTGAAGAGTGAACTTCTTGATGACCAATCTCTGACGATGGCTCAACCGCTAATTCATAGTTTACACTTGATGTGCCTGCTAGCACGCAGAATAGTTGTTTTTTGACGATATTTAATAGTTGTATAGTTTATTTTATAGTTTAATTGTAAATTTCTGATATAAAACAAAAAAACGTCGTGCATAGCATATAAATGCTACGACGGCTCAATGGGTAAATTAAGCAGTTAGTTCATATTTTTACCACTAGTGCTGATATATGCGCTAACGATGCCCGGATACTCCAAAATTTCTCATGTCGAAAAGGCTTCACGTTGATTGGTGGAGTGAGAATACCTCTGCTGTAGTGTAGTGTATATCTATATATATCTCTCTGCTGTGGTTAATTATTGATGGGTCAAGGTGTATGAAATGCTCTGCTCAAGGTGTATATATACCTTCCTTGGTGGGCAGCGGGTTCTTCTCCAATGTCTCGGTGTGTTTGAGCTTCTTGGTGTCGAAGTTCTCGATGCCGGAGATCAGATTCAGTTGATCTTTCTCCTGCTCGATCACTGAAACACACGTCATCGCGTTCAAAACACATTCAACTCTACGCAGGCAATATGAAGCAGACATTGCACATCCATGTCACTTCTGTACCATGCATTTTATGAGAACTATGAGAAATAATTGGCAAAGCTAATTGTTACCTAGTCGATCTTAGTGAGAATCACCATCTTGACAAGCTCATGGAAAATCTGACATTTCTCTTATTTATTCACATATTCCATGAGCTTTGATACATTTTCTTTATAAGTTGGTGTTTATTTTGTTAAGATCAACTAAAATATTAGCTACTCGAATTATTTTTCACATGTTCCATAACTTGAATGGGTCAAAATATAGCAAAATTCAGAAAATAATATCTCCAATGGTTAGGCTTTGAGTGCAGCCGACTCATCAGGGTTGGCAATAAGAAACTTTCTCTAATTTGTTTCCCCTAAAAAACTAGACCCCAAATAATCAATAAAAACATTTCTTTTACTTGTCGGACATTTTCATTGCTAACTCTCGCATTGAAATATCAACTGCATTTTGTCTGGAAAGGCATCAATGATATTTGGAAACAAATAAACTCACTCAACTTCCATCACTGATTCAAACAGCGCAAAGCAAAAGCCAAGCAATACGCAGGATAATGTTGATATAATGATAGGAGTCAGGATGTGGTCTTATCTACAGCAGTGTTTGAAATATTTAGCTGACCACACCCAATATTATGACACGGAATTAAATATACAGTTACATTCGTGTTCCTAGTTAAATTAAGCACAAGCATTGGTGGTTATTCTCAGAGCTGGGTAGTAACTTAACGAAACTAACGCGTTACCGATAACGCGTTACTTTTTTGTAACTTTTACAGTAACGCGTTCCTGCTAAGATAGAAGTAACTTAGTAACGTGGAAAGTTCCTTTTTGTTGTGGAACTTTCACATTTATAAAAGTTCCTTTTGCAGTTACTTTTAGAGCAGAATGTACCTTCCCTCGACATTCAAAACAACACCATTTCCGCCCTCAAATATGTACCTGATTTTCTCTGATAAGGAATTTTAGGCCACCTGCACAAAACCGCATTCCAATCACGCCGTTCATGCTTAGTGCGTCACCAGTTCGCCCTCTCACTTGCACTTGACCAACCCTGCCGTGGCATGGGGGAGGTGGTAGAATTAGATGCAAGACTTCTTACTGGGAGGAATTTCGTTGAAAATTTTGTTTTCCACAGAGAAAAATTACAGCCTGAATTTGTGTTTTAGCAAATTAGATGCATTCCGGAAATAAAATGGTCAAGTAACTTTCAAAGTAACTTTTCATTGAAAAGGAACTTCCAGTTCCTCTGATTAGTTGAGGAACTTTAACTTTAACTAGTTCCTTTTTTTCGGAAAGTAACGTAACTTTAACGTGTTCCTATTTTTTTGGTAACTTACCCAGCTCTGGTTATTCTATTATACAAAGTGTTAAGAAATAATTCTTTGCGAGATTTACTTCCTATATATATCGCATGGTATTGGAATTAAACAGGGTTTCTTCATTTCGGGTGAGAAATTTAAATTGATTTCACTCGAAGTAAAAACGTGGTTGGAAATAATCTGCTAGTCTGATAAAAATCATCCCATGAAGTATGTGCTAACTCGTCATCTAGTAAAAAACTCTTAATAACTCTTGTAAAAAACTCGTATAACTCTAGTAAATGAGCACTGATTTTATTGATAATAACCAGGATTGATTGTCAAGGAACCAATCCGTTTTCTCTTTTTCAATATAAATTGCAATTTTAACTAATACTTGTATAGGACAATGATTCTTATAATAATTGTTAAGGGACGGTTTATCGAATCTCCTCCTAATACATTTGTACAATGTTTAATAACATCGTTGTCTGTGTCTATGATTCTAGGCTACTTGAAGAAAATCAAATCAAACTTAGGTATTAATTCTCCAACATCAACTTGATTTTAATACCCACCTAATACGCAAAATTTCTGTTTTATAAATCCAACAAAAAATGATTTTTTAATTAAGACAGCCGAGTAGTGAGTTCGACCTTGAAGAGTTTTCAATCGATTATTTTGCCTATGTAATTGTGAATATGCTAAGGTTTCGTACGTGCACATCTTCAGAACTATTCGATGTGCACATCTTCAGAACTGTTCGATGTGCACATCTTCAGAACTGTTCGATGTGCACATCTTCTGAACTGTTCGATGTGCACATCTTCTGAACTGTTAGATGAAAGTTATTTCATAGTTTCAAATGGGCTAATGGTTTTATTTTGTCCTACAGACGTTTAGTCCCATATTTTTACTAATTTTCAGGAAATATGAACATCTGTAGGACACAATAAAACTATTAACCCTATCCAAACTATGAAATATTTTTCCTTAATAACAATTACATGTAATTTAGATATCGATACAAATCGATTAAAGAACTCTTCAAGTGTGAAGACTCGGCTCACTACTGGGGAGTCATAAAACATTTCCGACACAAAGTCGTGGCTGTAGGACTGAGAAGGTAATACCTTCTGGATCGGGCAGCGGGTTCTTCTCCTGAGTCTCGGTGTGCTTCATCGAGGTCTTGTCGAAATGTTCCACTCCGGTGAGGAGGTTCTGATGTCCCTTCTCCTGTCTGATGGCTGAACATTGAACAAGCAACATGCGTCAAGCACTTACCTCGCAGCAGAGCAACATTCCACGTCATTCCATGACATTCAGGAGGCAGTTCTTAAGACGCCGGGCAAGCAACGGTTCCTCGGAGCGTTCTTTTAAATCTTGTCATCACTCTAACAGAATTTTAAAGTCATATAGAAACGATCCATTACAGCCCAATAGACTAAATAATGTCGGAGTATTTTATGACTTCAAAGTGGACCTCAAAGTGTTAAATACGATACTTATCGAAAAATAATGCTACTTATATTTAACACTTTGAGGTCGAACCAGAGGTCATAAAGTACTCCAGGGTGTGGCATTATTTAGTCTATTGGGCTGTTATGGGTCGCTACTATCAGATTTTTTAAAATTCTGTTAGTGTGAAGACAAGATTTAAAAAATACACTTTGAAGAACAGTGTCTTTCCAGTTCGCTTCCCCAGACCTCTTGAAGTTTTCACCTTTTGAAACCATTTACGTATTCATTGTTTAAAACATAAAAAAGTTGAAGGCTAAGGTTAGTCTTCAACTTTCGATTTAAATAATGAAAATGTGAACGGTTTCAAAACGTAAAAACTCAAGAATCAGCCTCCTGGAGGCATGAAAAACACTTCCAGCCAGTGAAACATATTAAAATGAATTTTACTGAACTTCGAAGCAAACAATAATAAAAGACAATAACCTACTCTATCACTAACTATGTGCAGTTTGAACTAAATATTTTAATTAATAACAAAGTTATGTGTAAAATTGCATTACTTTCGGTACAGCTCTCGTATCTTAGGGATATTTGCAAAAGCTCATATAATTTAAAGGCATAGAAAAATTACTAATTAGCAGTGTATAGCAGTATATAAAATATATCAATGGCTATGTTTAGGAAATAAAATCGTTATGAATAAGGAAGTGAAGGAGAGTGAGAGTGAGAGAGAGAGAGAGAAAGAAAGGCGTACCATCCTTGTCAGGCAGCGGGTTCTTCTCCAGCGTCTCGGTGGGTTTCAACTTCCCGGTGTCAAAGTCCTCGACTCCGTGCAGCAAAGCTTCGTGTGTTTTCTCCGTGGCGACGTCTAGATAATAATAAACAAGCGGCTACTCAACAAGTCTGATCGGAACATACAGAGTCAATACGAGCCTTCATTCGGACAATCGTTAGAACTTTTGTACCATTCAATTTACGAAAAATTGCACAGCTAATTTTTTAGTAGACCTTAGGAACATAAACACCATCTTTTAAACACAACATTTGAGCCAAAACTTGTGGAAAATCTGAAATTTCTATATTTTTTTAGATTTTACACGAATCTGGGTACACAAATTAAATATTGACTAAGTTAGTGTTTAATATTGCTATTTAGCAATATTTAAAGTTGAATAATAAATTAGCTCTGAGAATTATTTTTCACATATTTCCTAATTCGAATGCTTCAAAACGTACAGCGATGTATAGGAAATGTTCTTTCCAATGTTTACTTCCAGAACAGCCGACTAAACAGCCTTTTAGTTGAGCGAAATGCAAAGATTTTGCCTCGAGTTCTTTGTCATCTTGACTCAAATGTATGTTAAGATCAGATCAAATCAAACAAATCATAAAGAACAGCAACACAAAAGTAAACAAATCAACTTCTGAATTGAGCAAGCAGAACTATGACTAAATAAATACAAAGCAAGTAGAAATGTTCGTGTCCAAAAGCAAACCTCGCATGCAAATGGCGTGGATTCCCAAGGTAGAGTTGCAATGCGGACTCAGAGGTAAGTAGGACTCAGGAATGATCAAGGATGTTACAGAACATTCAACATTCACTGAGGGTTGGTAGAATGTACATGGTTTAAACACACATGAGAACTACCTATGTCTTTCTCCACAGATAGAATGACGAAATTAGTACCTCATTCATTTTGTGCTCCTAATGATTAATTCAGGTAAAAATTTTTTCCATAAAATTATCTATAGACAGAACTACTATACTTGTAAATTATATGATCCTATAGTCATTTTAAAAAATATACATAAAATTCAAAAATCTTAGTTATAGATATTTGGGTAAAGCAAAAGTTCCAAATTCCATACAAATCTAGAGTGGGACATTTACCTTTACAGTACCTATGTAAATGTTTAATCGTAAAAAGAGCTGCTTTTTGTAATTCTCAAATCATCATGTGCAAGCTCACTGAAAACTATACAAAATATTGTGATCCTTTTCCTGATGCATTCATTTTAATACCTACATGTTAGGGGTGTGTATGTTAATTTCTGCAATTTGTAAGACTGTACCTAGTAGACCATGAGCCTGCCATAGTGGACCCCCCCCCCCCTGCTCCATGAGGTCTGAAAGTGGTTTTGGGTACCTCAAGGTACGCACATTACACTTTCACTTGTTTGACATCTGCCCGGTGGTGGAACAACCCCCCAGGGGGGCGCAAAGGGTGATTTTTGGGGTATTTTGTCACACGTTTGATTTTTTTGTGGGCTAACGGGACACAATAATTACAATCAGTTTGCATATTTGAATGTAGGTTGACATAAGTAATTTTATCCATATTTGTTTGTAAGGGCAATACCCTTACATCAAAATTTTGAATTTTTTGGAAATCGGGGGGGGGGGGGGGGAATTACCCAAAAATGTTTTTTTGGGTGTCAATCGATTCGTATTTAAAAGTTGTTCATGAATGCATTCCATCTATTTTGCAAAGTTTTATGTTTACAACTAGATTTAGCGGGATTAAGTGTCTCTTATGGGTTTATAATGTCAATATTTGATTTTGTTTAGGGTCAAAAGTAAAAATTTAATCATTTTTTTTCAACATTATTAATTGGTATGACATAAGTCAATATATTTATATATTTTTGTTGAAGTGAAACCATTATTTCTCAAATTTTTACAATATTAACTTTTTTAATGGTAATTTTCTAAAATTTTTTAAAATTCTTAAAAATATTGGGTTTGCCTCAACATAAATATGTAAACATATTAACGTATGCCATACCAATTTATAATGTTGAAAAAATTGATTAAATTATTACTTTTGACCCTAAAAAAATTCAAATATTTAACATTATAAACCCATCATAAGAGACACTTAATCCCGTTAAAACAGGTTGTAAACACAAAATTTTGCAAAATTGATGGAATACATTCATGAACAACTTTTAAATACGAATCAATTGACACCCAAAAAAACATTTTTGGGTAATTCCCCCCCGATTTTTGGAGGGTCCACTACGGCTGGCTCATGGTCTATAACTGATTGAACAGAAAACAGCAGAATTATTAGTACTGCTTTTAAAATAACAGTATTTTCTACCAATATTGTTCAAGGGCAAATTTTGATGTGTGCTTATTGCTACTATTTTATGAACTTTAAATCATTCATATGTTAAATGCATGACTTATATCAAATAATTTGTGTAAAAGTAACCAGAACGATTGTAGAAAGTATTTTAAAAGAGCGGTAAATTTAATGATTTTAAATTATCTGTAAAATGAGCATCTAATAATATGATAATCTTGGGAATATGTAAGAAAGGGAATGAGCAGTGGCATAAACAAGCCGTGCAAGTGCGCGTGCAACCGACCTTGAACCCAGCAGTGGCATAAACAAGCCGTGCAAGTGCGCGTGCAACCGACCTTGAACCCAGCAGTGGCATAAACAAGCCGTGCAAGTGCGCGTGCAACCGACCTTGAACCCAGCAGTGGCATAAACAAGCCGTGCAAGTGCGCGTGCAACCGACCTTGAACCCAGCAGTGGCATAAACAAGCCGTGCAAGTGCGCGTGCAACCGACCTTGTGCGTTGGGCAAGACAATCTTCTCCTGCGTGTCGGTGCGTTTGAGCTGATCGGTCTTGAACGACTCGACGCCGTGGATCAGCTCCGTGTGTTGGCGCTCCTGCTTCACGTCTAAAGCAAGCAGACAGTTCTACCAACTACGCTACCACAGATGCCACATTCACACATCAAGTCAACAGAACATCAACAGTTCATTTAGATGCAAGAGAATTTTATAAAATGTATGGATATATTTCCACTCAATACAATTTGGTGAAGCTATCTTGAAAATAGGTCTGGGAAAATTGATGCACCGGTAAACCAAAAAGCAGAAACTTGATTTTCGATACAAATGTAATTGTGTCGCCCATCTCTGTAATCTACCCAAGCCGTTGGCAAGCCGATATGGACATCACTTACTTGAACAGACATTACTTAATTATTTTCAAGTCATTTCAATTTGGAAAATTAATTATTGTGCTGTTTCAACTGGATTAACAGTCGACTCCAAGCAAGTACACATTGGAGATAATATTTCATAAATATCGTCATTATTTTCGTCCCATTCATATTAATGAAGAGTTTGAAAATAATTAGACAAGCTAGGTAGGTAACTACGTATTTAGTAGACCTCAGCAATTAAACACTAAATCTTTAAAATATTTGTACTCAAACATGTGTCACAGCATTTCAGCTTTGATACAAGACCTAGGTACTTATAAGATGGCTTTTATGTTGCAAAGATAGGTCGGACAGGTCAGGTCTACTCAGTGGCGTCGGAACCGGGGGGGCAGCAGGGGCACGTGCCCCCCCTAGACGTCTTAAGGGGGGGCAAGAGTATCAATCTGCCCCCCCTGGCAACGCATAATATATTTTAAAAGGTCTGAATATCAAAAAAAATCGCTGCGCGGCATTGTCATGTCATGTGAGAGTCTTCTTACGAAATTCAATTGATTTTGATATTTTACACCAAAATCATTTTAACACTGCCTAGAGTTATAAAGTTTGAGAAAATCGCTGCGGGGCATATTTATATGAACATTCCTGATATGAGTGAATGATTAACCTTTGTTTTCTTAAAATTAAAATAAAATGCACAAAAATCATTTGAAATTCAAAAAAAATCCGCTGCGCGGCATTTTAATGTGAAATGTCTGAGATTTAATTTCATAATGCATTTCAAATTGGACCTATTGTGAATGTGAAAAAATGCGGAGATATCATCCAAAACTAATCACTTTTCAAGTGCATATTACCTACTTATATAATTTTATGACACATTTTCCACACATTTTTTTTAATCACTTTTTTTGGCAGTCCTGACGTGAAGTGGATCGGATCTAATTTACCAACAAATAATGTCGACCATTTATTTGTTCAGAGAAAGATCGGTTTAAAAAGTGTGAAATCACGTAGAAACGCTCCAAATTCATTCTTGAAATTCAAAATTTTCCCGGGGCTGTGCGCCCCGAACCCGCATCGTGCTGGGGGGCCCTCCCCCCAGACCCCCAAAGTTTCTCTTGGCAATCGTGTTTCCCACACACATAGTCATTTACTGTATTATCTTCTTCCTTACAATTTAGTACCTAACTTACCTAGATCCTAAGCAAAGTGTGCCCCCCTGAGAAAATAGACTTCCGACACCACTGGGTCTACTAGCGTCGAGGGAGGTCACTTTTAAATCAAAGTATTTCTTGCTACACAGACCGTATTTTCAAAAGAATTGAGAATAAGAATTTAAAATTGATGTTGATATTTGGTTATTTACTGAACTTAAATAATGGATAATTAATAGATAGGTATTGTAGTGTATTAATGATATTTCGATCGTGTAATGACAGCTGTCAGTACGTTTTTTGTTTCCAAGGCTCTCTTGAAGCGCCCACGGCATAATGGAAACAATGAAACAACTGAGGGGGTGTCGTGTCGAAATGACATGGATTTGATTAAGATATTGCGATATCTTCTTATTGTCAAACATGTTATAAGACTATAGTAAAAATGGATATATCTAAACAGTAAGTACATCTTCCTATGCCTGTCAAAAATGTTTCACGCGTTGTAGTTTTGAGTTGACCTGTCTCGATGGTAGCGCCAAGCAAGCGGGAGAAAGTTTGTCCAATGCCCTATCGACTGAAGAGATACGCACGCTTATTATTTTTCATATTTCGAATGGTTCAAAACGATATTTATTAAATATTATGTTTACTTTTGAGTCGAGCAACCACAATTTGTCTAAATCCAAATGGACACAAAATCAGAATGAAATGATAACGTAACGTAGTCGGCTTGTCAATGGTTCACAAACTACGAATAGCATTCCAGATGCATGCAACTAAAACAACTACTAGAAGAAACCCTTAGTTATTACAGTGCAAGAAACTTCATCCCAAATGCAAGACAAGTTCAACACCAACCAACAATGAGCCTCATTAAGGAGAAATGCCCGAGAAGAGGTTTCCAAAAATATCTTTTATTGATTATAACAATATGTTTCGACATTTCAACTAGTAGGTATATTTAATAGAAAATATTCATAATATGTCCGTAGCTTGCAACTCTCGACTTATATTGACTTTTCAAACACATGTCTATAGAATATGAGGAAATTTTAGCACGGGAGGTAGGTATGTATAGGAAAATTATTTATATTTTGGTTTCACATTTTTAAAAACAAACGGTCTGTTACACAAAATATTAGTTTTTGGGAAAAATCTGTCAGCGGAAAATAGTTTAAATCTAATATTTACTAGAAAAGTTACTGTGATTTTCCAGGAAACTTGCTATGTGTTAAAGATCTAGGGCTAACTCACACTTTCTAAAGTGATATAACTTGGCAATTAGTTTTGATTGCCACTATGTCTTGCGTTTGAAAGCATATTGTTGAGATTATCGGAGACCTCTACTCGGGATTGAAACACTGCCATGTGATGTTGAGAATGAACCCACCTTCAGCCGTGGGCAGAACGTTCTTCTCATTGGTCGTTGCCTTGTTCATGGAGTCGGCTTTGAATCCCTCCAGCTCGCTCTTCAGATTCACGGCCACCTTCGGCAGATCCTTGAGAGTCGGAGAAGACATCTGGAACATAACCGCACTTTCATCAGCCACCGGTTCAAGCGCGGGCCATTGTTCTCCCTTTTGCAGGCACTATTTGGATACGATTGGAGTCAAAATGGACCAAATGATTTGAAATTTTAATCATGATTAGATAAGACTAACTTAGGGTTGTCACTTGGTATATTCATAATTTTTTGTTTCATTAATTAACCACTAGATCGCTCCGCCTCCTGACACGTCATGAGTCATGTGACCCAAGTGGAGGGAACTAGGAATGGGCAAAATATATCGATACATTCAATACGATATATTGATATTCTGTATCGATACTACACGATCCGATATATCGATACGATCCATCCATTCGAGTCAATGTATACATGACGTCACAAAAGAGGGAAAAAGTGTGGTTTTGTCGTCATATTTTAAATTTTAGTGACGAAAATACCGATATATCGATATGTTTACGACGACGATATATCGATATTTTGTATCGTCGATACACTGTTCACGGTATATCGCTTGATACAATATCGGAAATTTCAAATATCGATATTCTCAAAACATTTGCCCATTTCTAGCGGGAACATGTATGTGGGCCAGATCCTCGCCGCGCGCCATTAGAACACACGGGGAAGTCAGTTCGGTTGATGCAAAAATTGTATTTAAGTGATGAAAATGGTACCAAAAGGTGTTGTGTGGGGGTGTAACATCAGCACAAAGGTTCCCCGAATAACATTTCATGGATTATCTAGTGACATTGCTGCGAGAAAAGTGAGAAATATAAGAATTTGATTGGACAAACGGCTGTTTGCTGTGTTGGCAAAGCTTAAGTGACTATGTTTTATTTGCTTATCTTATTCCCTACGTATCATAAACTTGACTCATTTAAACATGCACTGCTATATAGGTGATTACTGATTACCAAGTGCAATCCACACATTACCTTCATACCTAGACGAAAATATTTACTTTAGGTAGTAGGTAGTTTAGACCTACAAGAGTAAAAAATACCACCAGCAATCTGTTTGTAGGTAAAAGTGGGTGGGTAGGTATGTAAAGTTCGTTCACGATAAGAATATCACTGACGTTTTAGTCGATCACGTCGGTCATTGGTCAGTAACTTGAACACTGCCCTGTCAATGGCAAGACTTTCTTCTTTGTATTATTGAAATTGTATAAATTATGTCAAATACACAATTTTTAATAGTAGTAAATATTATAAAAATTCAATAAAATTGATTCATTTTTATCTACAGCCGTATTATACACATTTTTTGATTATTATATTGATATTTACATGTTTAGGTATACGTTCACTTGACTACGGTAGTACACGCCGCCATTACGGCTTGCAATTCTAATCGTGAATGAACTTTATGTAGAAATAAACAACAAACCGTCAATAAATCCGTGAATAATAAACATCCGTAATAAAAATAACGTTTACCAGTGAATTTTTGCTATTTGGTATACCTATAGATTGCTTAAATAAATCTAGAAATATTGAAGAAATATTTAGCTTCCCGCGCTGTCAAAAGTCAGGTAGGCGTATTTTTCTGAAGTCCATATATCGGTACAACATACACTCACAAACAAACTATAACATTCTTTGAGTAGACACTGGCTTCCCACCTTGCCTACATAAAATAACTTTGATTAAAACAATATAACTTTTTTTACGATTTTATCCACGTAAGTTGCTGCAGGAATCTTACGGCATTCCTGCTTTTCGGCAGAACAGAGTACTCGGTCCACGACCACATCAAGGTTGCCACCTAGCGGCAGAACAGAGTACTCGGTCCACGACCACATCAAGGTTGCCCCCTAGCGGCTGAGCAAGTGGAGTACTCGGTCCACGACCACATCAAGGTTGCCCCCTAGCGGCTGAGCAAGTGGATTACTCGGTCCACGACCACATCAAGGTTGCCCCCTAGCGGCTGAGCAAGTGGATTACTCGGTCCACGACCACATCAAGGTTGCCCCCTAGCGGCAGAACAGAGTACTCGGTCCACGACCACATCAAGGTTGCCCCCTAGCGGCAGAACAGAGTACTCGGTCCACGACCACATCAAGGTTGCCCCCTAGCGGCAGAACAGAGTACTCGGTCCACGACCACATCAAGGTTGCCCCCTAGCGGCTGAGCAAGTGGAGTACTCGGTCCACGACCACATCAAGGTTGCCCCCTAGCGACTGAGCAAGTGGATTACTCGGTCCACGACCACATCAAGGTTGCCCCCTAGCGGCTGAGCAAGTGGAGTACTCGGTCCACGACCACATCAAGGTTGCCCCCTAGCGGCTGAGCAAGTGGATTACTCGGTCCACGACCACATCAAGGTTGCCCCCTAGCGGCTGAGCAAGTGGAGTACTCGGTCCACGACCACATCAAGGTTGCCCCCTAGCGGCTGAGCAAGTGGATTACTCGGTCCACGACCACATCAAGGTTGCCCCCTAGCGGCTGAGCAAGTGGAGTACTCGGTCCACGACCACATCAAGGTTGCCCCCTAGCGGCTGAGCAAGTGGATTACTCGGTCCACGACCACATCAAGGTTGCCCCCTAGCGGCTGAGCAAGTGGATTACTCGGTCCACGACCACATCAAGGTTGCCCCCTAGCGGCTGAGCAAGTGGAGTACTCGGTCCACGACCACATCAAGGTTGCCCCCTAGCGGCTGAGCAAGTGGATTACTCGGTCCACGACCACATCAAGGTTGCCCCCTAGCGGCTGAGCAAGTGGAGTACTCGGTCCACGACCACATCAAGGTTGCCCCCTAGCGGCTGAGCAAGTGGATTACTCGGTCCACGACCACATCAAGGTTGCCCCCTAGCGGCTGAGCAAGTGGATTACTCGGTCCACGACCACATCAAGGTTGCCCCCTAGCGGCTGAGCAAGTGGATTACTCGGTCCACGACCACATCAAGGTTGCCCCCTAGCGACTGAGCAAGTGGATTACTCGGTCCACGACCACATCAAGGTTGCCCCCTAGCGGCTGAGCAAGTGGAGTACTCGGTCCACGACCACATCAAGGTTGCCCCCTAGCGGCTGAGCAAGTGGATTACTCGGTCCACGACCACATCAAGGTTGCCCCCTAGCGGCTGAGCAAGTGGATTACTCGGTCCACGACCACATCAAGGTTGCCCCCTAGCGGCTGAGCAAGTGGATTACTCGGTCCACGACCACATCAAGGTTGCCCCCTAGCGGCTGAGCAAGTGGAGTACTCGGTCCACGACCACATCAAGGTTGCCCCCTAGCGGCTGAGCAAGTGGATTACTCGGTCCACGACCACATCAAGGTTGCCCCCTAGCGGCTGAGCAAGTGGAGTACTCGGTCCACGACCACATCAAGGTTGCCCCCTAGCGGCTGAGCAAGTGGATTACTCGGTCCACGACCACATCAAGGTTGCCCCCTAGCGGCTGAGCAAGTGGATTACTCGGTCCACGACCACATCAAGGTTGCCCCCTAGCGGCTGAGCAAGTGGATTACTCGGTCCACGACCACATCAAGGTTGCCCCCTAGCGACTGAGCAAGTGGAGTACTCGGTCCACGACCACATCAAGGTTGCCCCCTAGCGGCTGAGCAAGTGGAGTACTCGGTCCACGACCACATCAAGGTTGCCCCCTAGCGGCCGAGCAAGTGGATTACTCGGTCCACGACCACATCAAGGTTGCCCCCTAGCGGCTGAGCAAGTGGAGTACTCGGTCCACGACCACATCAAGGTTGCCCCCTAGCGGCTGAGCAAGTGGATTACTCGGTCCACGACCACATCAAGGTTGCCCCCTAGCGGCTGAGCAAGTGGATTACTCGGTCCACGACCACATCAAGGTTGCCCCCTAGCGGCAGAACAGAGTACTCGGTCCACGACCACATCAAGGTTGCCCCCTAGCGGCTGAGCAAGTGGATTACTCGGTCCACGACCACATCAAGGTTGCCCCCTAGCGGCTGAGCAAGTGGATTACTCGGTCCACGACCACATCAAGGTTGCCCCCTAGCGGCAGAACAGAGTACTCGGTCCACGACCACATCAAGGTTGCCCCCTAGCGGCTGAGCAAGTGGATTACTCGGTCCACGACCACATCAAGGTTGCCCCCTAGCGGCTGAGCAAGTGGAGTACTCGGTCCACGACCACATCAAGGTTGCCCCCTAGCGGCTGAGCAAGTGGAGTACTCGGTCCACGACCACATCAAGGTTGCCCCCTAGCGGCTGAGCAAGTGGATTACTCGGTCCACGACCACATCAAGGTTGCCCCCTAGCGGCTGAGCAAGTGGAGTACTCGGTCCACGACCACATCAAGGTTGCCCCCTAGCGGCTGAGCAAGTGGAGTACTCGGTCCACGACCACATCAAGGTTGCCCCCTAGCGGCTGAGCAAGTGGAGTACTCGGTCCACGACCACATCAAGGTTGCCCCCTAGCGGCTGAGCAAGTGGAGTACTCGGTCCACGACCACATCAAGGTTGCCCCCTAGCGGCTGAGCAAGTGGAGTACTCGGTCCACGACCACATCAAGGTTGCCCCCTAGCGGCTGAGCAAGTGGATTACTCGGTCCACGACCACATCAAGGTTGCCCCCTAGCGGCTGAGCAAGTGGATTACTCGGTCCACGACCACATCAAGGTTGCCCCCTAGCGGCTGAGCAAGTGGAGTACTCGGTCCACGACCACATCAAGGTTGCCCCCTAGCGGCTGAGCAAGTGGAGTACTCGGTCCACGACCACATCAAGGTTGCCCCCTAGCGGCTGAGCAAGTGGAGTACTCGGTCCACGACCACATCAAGGTTGCCCCCTAGCGGCTGAGCAAGTGGAGTACTCGGTCCACGACCACATCAAGGTTGCCCCCTAGCGGCTGAGCAAGTGGAGTACTCGGTCCACGACCACATCAAGGTTGCCCCCTAGCGGCTGAGCAAGTGGAGTACTCGGTCCACGACCACATCAAGGTTGCCCCCTAGCGGCTGAGCAAGTGGATTACTCGGTCCACGACCACATCAAGGTTGCCCCCTAGCGGCTGAGCAAGTGGAGTACTCGGTCCACGACCACATCAAGGTTGCCCCCTAGCGGCTGAGCAAGTGGAGTACTCGGTCCACGACCACATCAAGGTTGCCCCCTAGCGGCTGAGCAAGTGGAGTACTCGGTCCACGACCACATCAAGGTTGCCCCCTAGCGGCTGAGCAAGTGGAGTACTCGGTCCACGACCACATCAAGGTTGCCCCCTAGCGGCTGAGCAAGTGGAGTACTCGGTCCACGACCACATCAAGGTTGCCCCCTAGCGGCTGAGCAAGTGGAGTACTCGGTCCACGACCACATCAAGGTTGCCCCCTAGCGGCTGAGCAAGTGGAGTACTCGGTCCACGACCACATCAAGGTTGCCCCCTAGCGGCTGAGCAAGTGGATTACTCGGTCCACGACCACATCAAGGTTGCCCCCTAGCGGCTGAGCAAGTGGATTACTCGGTCCACGACCACATCAAGGTTGCCCCCTAGCGGCTGAGCAAGTGGATTACTCGGTCCACGACCACATCAAGGTTGCCCCCTAGCGGCTGAGCAAGTGGAGTACTCGGTCCACGACCACATCAAGGTTGCCCCCTAGCGGCTGAGCAAGTGGAGTACTCGGTCCACGACCACATCAAGGTTGCCCCCTAGCGGCTGAGCAAGTGGAGTACTCGGTCCACGACCACATCAAGGTTGCCCCCTAGCGGCTGAGCAAGTGGAGTACTCGGTCCACGACCACATCAAGGTTGCCCCCTAGCGGCTGAGCAAGTGGAGTACTCGGTCCACGACCACATCAAGGTTGCCCCCTAGCGGCTGAGCAAGTGGAGTACTCGGTCCACGACCACATCAAGGTTGCCACCTAGCGGCTGAGCAAGTGGAGTACTCGGTCCACGACCACATCAAGGTTGCCCCCTAGCGGCTGAGCAAGTGGAGTACTCGGTCCACGACCACATCAAGGTTGCCCCCTAGCGGCTGAGCAAGTGGAGTACTCGGTCCACGACCACATCAAGGTTGCCCCCTAGCGGCTGAGCAAGTGGAGTACTCGGTCCACGACCACATCAAGGTTGCCCCCTAGCGGCTGAGCAAGTGGAGTACTCGGTCCACGACCACATCAAGGTTGCCCCCTAGCGGCTGAGCAAGTGGAGTACTCGGTCCACGACCACATCAAGGTTGCCCCCTAGCGGCTGAGCAAGTGGATTACTCGGTCCACGACCACATCAAGGTTGCCCCCTAGCGGCTGAGCAAGTGGAGTACTCGGTCCACGACCACATCAAGGTTGCCCCCTAGCGGCTGAGCAAGTGGAGTACTCGGTCCACGACCACATCAAGGTTGCCCCCTAGCGGCTGAGCAAGTGGAGTACTCGGTCCACGACCACATCAAGGTTGCCCCCTAGCGGCTGAGCAAGTGGAGTACTCGGTCCACGACCACATCAAGGTTGCCCCCTAGCGGCTGAGCAAGTGGAGTACTCGGTCCACGACCACATCAAGGTTGCCCCCTAGCGGCTGAGCAAGTGGAGTACTCGGTCCACGACCACATCAAGGTTGCCCCCTAGCGGCTGAGCAAGTGGAGTACTCGGTCCACGACCACATCAAGGTTGCCCCCTAGCGGCTGAGCAAGTGGATTACTCGGTCCACGACCACATCAAGGTTGCCCCCTAGCGGCTGAGCAAGTGGAGTACTCGGTCCACGACCACATCAAGGTTGCCCCCTAGCGGCTGAGCAAGTGGATTACTCGGTCCACGACCACATCAAGGTTGCCCCCTAGCGGCTGAGCAAGTGGAGTACTCGGTCCACGACCACATCAAGGTTGCCCCCTAGCGGCTGAGCAAGTGGAGTACTCGGTCCACGACCACATCAAGGTTGCCCCCTAGCGGCTGAGCAAGTGGATTACTCGGTCCACGACCACATCAAGGTTGCCCCCTAGCGGCTGAGCAAGTGGAGTACTCGGTCCACGACCACATCAAGGTTGCCCCCTAGCGGCTGAGCAAGTGGAGTACTCGGTCCACGACCACATCAAGGTTGCCCCCTAGCGGCTGAGCAAGTGGAGTACTCGGTCCACGACCACATCAAGGTTGCCCCCTAGCGGCTGAGCAAGTGGAGTACTCGGTCCACGACCACATCAAGGTTGCCCCCTAGCGGCTGAGCAAGTGGATTACTCGGTCCACGACCACATCAAGGTTGCCCCCTAGCGGCTGAGCAAGTGGAGTACTCGGTCCACGACCACATCAAGGTTGCCCCCTAGCGGCTGAGCAAGTGGAGTACTCGGTCCACGACCACATCAAGGTTGCCCCCTAGCGGCTGAGCAAGTGGAGTACTCGGTCCACGACCACATCAAGGTTGCCCCCTAGCGGCTGAGCAAGTGGATTACTCGGTCCACGACCACATCAAGGTTGCCCCCTAGCGGCTGAGCAAGTGGAGTACTCGGTCCACGACCACATCAAGGTTGCCCCCTAGCGGCTGAGCAAGTGGATTACTCGGTCCACGACCACATCAAGGTTGCCCCCTAGCGGCTGAGCAAGTGGAGTACTCGGTCCACGACCACATCAAGGTTGCCCCCTAGCGGCTGAGCAAGTGGAGTACTCGGTCCACGACCACATCAAGGTTGCCCCCTAGCGGCTGAGCAAGTGGAGTACTCGGTCCACGACCACATCAAGGTTGCCCCCTAGCGGCTGAGCAAGTGGAGTACTCGGTCCACGACCACATCAAGGTTGCCCCCTAGCGGCTGAGCAAGTGGAGTACTCGGTCCACGACCACATCAAGGTTGCCCCCTAGCGGCTGAGCAAGTGGAGTACTCGGTCCACGACCACATCAAGGTTGCCCCCTAGCGGCTGAGCAAGTGGAGTACTCGGTCCACGACCACATCAAGGTTGCCCCCTAGCGGCTGAGCAAGTGGATTACTCGGTCCACGACCACATCAAGGTTGCCCCCTAGCGGCTGAGCAAGTGGAGTACTCGGTCCACGACCACATCAAGGTTGCCCCCTAGCGGCTGAGCAAGTGGAGTACTCGGTCCACGACCACATCAAGGTTGCCCCCTAGCGGCTGAGCAAGTGGAGTACTCGGTCCACGACCACATCAAGGTTGCCCCCTAGCGGCTGAGCAAGTGGAGTACTCGGTCCACGACCACATCAAGGTTGCCCCCTAGCGGCTGAGCAAGTGGAGTACTCGGTCCACGACCACATCAAGGTTGCCCCCTAGCGGCTGAGCAAGTGGAGTACTCGGTCCACGACCACATCAAGGTTGCCCCCTAGCGGCTGAGCAAGTGGATTTTTGGTGAAAAATTATGTATTCTCTTGTCTCGCGGGGTGCCGTATGAAATTTAATTTTAAACATGTGCCACGGGATAAAGTTTGTATTTGATCTATTCATGATTAAAATTTTAGTTCAATTGGTTAACGGGTTTGGTCTCCAATCGTATCGGAAATTTCACAGCTTTGCGCGGTTTTGTTGAATAACCGGCGCCTAATTAACAAGGCAAAAAAGTGCTACTAATATACAATCAGACTGATCATGTGAACATCCTATCAAAGCTTCCCCTCACTCTTTTCATAGACGTACATTGCCTTAAAATTGTGTACAATTCAAGTAAATTCCCATCTCGCCCGGCAAGTGAGAGGTCCTGGGTTCGAGCCCCAGTTTCACACATTCTTTTCCCTGATTCTACCCTCTTCTGACTGGCCGGTCTACACAATTTCACAGATTATAAATGAAGTGTATTCCCACGGTAGAAAATGTTTGATTTGTTTGTTTTTTCGCGGCAGGGGTGCAAAATAAATACCCATAAATTACTCCAGTCTTAACATATTTTTTAATTTTCCGAATCGTAGAGACACAGATTTACCATTTATTTTAAAACCAGTAAAATTCAGAAGACAATCGGACAAACAAGACGTTTTTTTTAAATCAGTGAATTAAAATGCCTTTACTTGTCAGCAAAGCAACATTCACAGCAGCGAATAAATGTCACAAATGTCGCGTAAAACCCATAGCTGATGTATTCTTATGCATTGTTAGGAAAGTTTGTACTCGGGGTCGCGTATTCTCTGGTATTATGATGTGAATGACACTCAAGGGACACGGCCCAATGCACTGGAGCAAGTCATGCGCCATGTATGGTCTTGCATTGCAGGGTTAGGCAACACAACATGCACGCGTGTAATGCGGGACAGTATCTCATTCACAGCTGCCAGATAGCAGGCGAGCGGAGGACAGCCATCTTAGGAAGTTGGATGGAAGTTCACGTCACTTGGGAAACAAACTGAGTCAACAGTTATGAAACATCCATCCCTTACCCTTTCCTTAGCCAGAAGAAAACTTGGCGGTAATTTGTCAATTATGAATTAAATTTCTGGTATGGCCAAAAAGGAAACATTTTCCTGACAGCCACAGAACTTCAATAAACTAAGGGCCAATCTTTCAATACTCTGCTTATAGGAGTGTATTGTCATGACAACAATGGTTTTAGCAGCTTATTGAAAACTGGACCTGAACAAGGTTGTTGAATTGTGAAGAAGAGCAATTTGAAACCAGTGACTTTGATTCTAAATAATATGCGGGTGATAGATTTTAGATGAGTTTGTTAGAGAAAGAAAGTCTTCACATTGTTTCACATTCATATGTGAAGAACGCGGCTTGATAAGATAGGAGCTATCTGGTGCACAGAGTAGGTCGAAGGCAATGTGTAGGGCAGTAGCTTGGCAAGGGCAAGGGCAAGGGCGGGCTGGATCGATAGAGGGCAATGACCGCAGGGGCTGTGTGTGTGCAACAGGCTAGACGGGTGGGACACAGCGCATGGGGCTGTACACAAACAAACCGGACACAGTGTCAAGCCTAGGTCAAGCGTTCGCTGTGGGCTTGACACTGCCTGTTGGACACGTTAGTGACAGGTTTGTGTCAACACCAGTGTTGGACTGGGCCGCCGGGCAACCGGGCAATGCCCGGTGGGCCGGTTCAAAATGGGCCGATTGACCTGTAGAAAAGGGCCGGTGTCGACTTCCATAAAGTATCTCTACTTAAACCCATATCTCATATCTCATATCTCATATCTCATATTAAACCCAAACCCATATCTCTACTTAATTCATAGTCTAGAATTACTATGTTACGTAGATCACATCCCATTAAGCACACCATCTACTTTAATTGCAAGGTATTCTTATCTTAGGATTGATTACATTAAGATTGATTCATATTATTAAATATAAAATGTATTTTATTTAATTTGAAAACCCATAAAAAAAACCTTAAAAATATGGGTTCGGGTTCAGGTTCGGGTTCACAAATATTATTTATAAGGGTTCAGGTTCGGGTTCAGGTTCAGACAAAAATGTAATACGGGTTCGGGTTTGGGTTCAGGTTCACAAAAAATACGGGTTTTTTCGGGTTACGGGTTCGGGTTCAGGCTCGGGTTCGATCCCCTGGCCAAAATAGCTTCAAAAACGATTATTTTGGATCAAAAACTCAAAAAAATCCCTGCGGGGCCAATTGGGTTACTATAAGACAAATGTCAGTTTAGTATATCGCATTTGTCTAAAGTTTCCCCAGGATAATGCATATCAACAATTTTAAATTTCTTTGAAATTCTGTCAAAATAGCTTCAAATGCGATTCATTTGTATCAAAAACACAAAAAATGCCCTGCGGGGCCATTGGGGATTTGAGCAATTAACAAAATTTGCAGATAATATTGCATTTTGTCTAAAGTTTTCCCCAGAAGATTGCATATCACACATTTTAAATTTCTTTGAAATGGATGCAAAAAACCTTCAAATTCGATTCTCTTGGTCAAAAACTCAAAAAAATGCCCTGCGGGGCCTAAGACAAATAGTTACAGATTATATCACAACTGTCTAAAGTTTACACAGGATAATGCATATAACACATTTTAAATTCTTTAAATTCTTCAAATAGCTTCAAATTCGATTATTTTATATCAATCATTCATAAAATGCCCTGCGGGGCTACCTGGGTCCCCCATGTGGCGGCGCATTACCTTTTTCTTACATTCATTGATCACCGATAATTTTAACCCCCACCCAAAATAAAGTTCCTACGCGCCTGCCGCTGGCTTGTAGCATAGTTTTGCCAAAAAAGTTAATTCTGAAAATGGGCCGCTTTTTTACCGTGGGCCGGTTTCTAATTTGTTGCCCGGTAAGAAATTTTATCCCAGTCCGACACTGGTCAACACTTTCCACACATGGTTCTGATAATGTGCAGGCTGGGCCATGTTGGTTTGGTGTAGATATGCAGGACATTTTACTATGACAATGAATAATCAAGACCGCGAATTTTGTTTTTAAATAATACAAAATTTATTAGCAGTAAAATGCGTACATTTTTATTGGTTTACTGGTCAACCATAAATGCGATTTTTTGTGAAATTATTTTGATTATTTGTGGTAATTAACTCCTCGCACTTTTGGTTCCACCATCACAGATTACGATCTGTCAACGAACAAGCAATGTGGGGTGACGAGCATGAAGGTGATGTTCCACCCAGAGCATGACACATGTAGGTAATGTAGAGGTGATTCCACCCAGAGCATGCAACATGTAGGTAATGTAGAGGTGATTCCACCCAGAGCATGCAACATGTAGGTAATGTAGAGGTGATTCCACCCAGAGCATGCAACATGAAGGTAATGTAGAGGTGATTCCACCCAGAGCATGCCACATGTAGGTAATGTAGAGGTGATTCCACCCAGAGCATGCAACATGTAGGTAATGTAGAGGTGATTCCACCCAGAGCATGCCACATGTAGGTAATGTAGAGGTGATTCCACCCAGAGCATGCCACATGTAGGTAATGTAGAGGTGATTCCACCCAGAGCATGCCACATGTAGGTAATGTAGAGGTGATGTTCCACCCAGAGCATGCCACATGTAGGTAATGTAGAGGTGATGTTCCACCCAGAGCATGCCACATGTAGGTAATGTAGAGGTGATTCCACCCAGAGCATGCCACATGTAGGTAATGTAGAGGTGATTCCACCCAGAGCATGCAACATGTAGGTAATGTAGAGGTGATTCCACCCAGAGCATGCCACATGTAGGTAATGTAGAGGTGATTCCACCCAGAGCATGCAACATGTAGGTAATGTAGAGGTGATGTTCCACCCAGAGCATGCCACATGTAGGTAATGTAGAGGTGATTCCACCCAGAGCATGCCACATGTAGGTAATGTAGAGGCGATTCCACCCAGAGCATGCCACATGTAGGTAATGTAGAGGTGATGTTCCACCCAGAGCATGCCACATGTAGGTAATGTAGAGGTGATTCCACCCAGAGCATGCAACATGTAGGTAATGTAGAGGTGATTCCACCCAGAGCATGCAACATGTAGGTAATGTAGAGGTGATTCCACCCAGTGCATGCCACATGTAGGTAATGTAGAGGTGATTCCACCCAGAGCATGCAACATGTAGGTAATGTAGAGGTGATTCCACCCAGAGCATGCCACATGTAGGTAATGTAGAGGTGATTCCACCCAGAGCATGCCACATGTAGGTAATGTAGAGGTGATTCCACCCAGAGCATGCAACATGTAGGTAATGTAGAGGTGATTCCACCCAGAGCATGCCACATGTAGGTAATGTAGAGGTGATTCCACCCAGAGCATGCAACATGTAGGTAATGTAGAGGTGATTCCACCCAGAGCATGCCACATGTAGGTAATGTAGAGGTGATGTTCCACACAGAGCATGCCACATGTAGGTAATGTAGAGGTGATTTCACCCAGAGCATGCCACATGTAGGTAATGTAGAGGTGATTCCACCCAGAGCATGCAACATGTAGGTAATGTAGAGGTGATTCCACCCAGAGCATGCCACATGTAGGTAATGTAGAGGTGATTCCACCCAGAGCATGCCACATGTAGGTAATGTAGAGGTG
Organism: Leuctra nigra; assembly: GCA_934045905.1. Lineage (NCBI taxonomy): Eukaryota > Metazoa > Arthropoda > Insecta > Plecoptera > Leuctridae > Leuctra > Leuctra nigra. Next base: position 1,512,036 of record OW203766.1, read on the forward strand.
ATTCCACCCAGAGCATGCAATATGTAGGTAATGTAGAGGTGATTCCACCCAAAGCATGCCATATGTAGGTAATGTAGAGGTGATTCCACCCAGAGCATGCCACATGTAGGTAATGTAGAGGTGATTCCACCCAGAGCATGCCACATGTAGGTAATGTAGAGGTGATTCCACCCAGAGCATGCAACATGTAGGTAATGTAGAGGTGATTCCACCCAGAGCATGCCACATGTAGGTAATGTAGAGGTGATTCCACCCAGAGCATGCCACATGTAGGTAATGTAGAGGTGATTCCACCCAGAGCATGCAACATGTAGGTAATGTAGAGGTGATTCCACCCAGAGCATGCCACATGTAGGTAATGTAGAGGTGATGTTCCACCCAGAGCATGCCACATGTAGGTAATGTAGAGGTGATTCCACCCAGAGCATGCAACATGTAGGTAATGTAGAGGTGATTCCACCCAGAGCATGCAACATGTAGGTAATGTAGAGGTGATTCCACCCAGAGCATGCCACATGTAGGTAATGTAGAGGTGATTCCACCCAGAGCATGCAACATGTAGGTAATGTAGAGGTGATTCCACCCAGAGCATGCAACATGTAGGTAATGTAGAGGTGATTCCACCCAGAGCATGCCACATGTAGGTAATGTAGAGGTGATTCCACCCAGAGCATGCAACATGTAGGTAATGTAGAGGTGATTCCACCCAGAGCATGCCACATGTAGGTAATGTAGAGGTGATTCCACCCAGAGCATGCAACATGTAGGTAATGTAGAGGTGATTCCACCCAGAGCATGCCACATGTAGGTAATGTAGAGGTGATGTTCCACACAGAGCATGCCACATGTAGGTAATGTAGAGGTGATTTCACCCAGAGCATGCCACATGTAGGTAATGTAGAGGTGATTCCACCCAGAGCATGCAACATGTAGGTAATGTAGAGGTGATTCCACCCAGAGCATGCCACATGTAGGTAATGTAGAGGTGATTCCACCCAGAGCATGCCACATGTAGGTAATGTAGAGGTGATGTTCCACACAGAGCATGCCACATGTAGGTAATGTAGAGGTGATTCCACCCAGAGCATGCAACATGTAGGTAATGTAGAGGTGATTCCACCCAGAGCATGCCACATGTAGGTAATGTAGAGGTGATTCCACCCAGAGCATGCCACATGTAGGTAATGTAGAGGTGATTCCACCCAGAGCATGCAACATGTAGGTAATGTAGAGGTGATTCCACCCAGAGCATGCCATATGTAGGTAATGTAGAGGTGATTCCACCCAGAGCATGCCACATGTAGGTAATGTAGAGGTGATTCCACCCAGAGCATGCAACATGTAGGTAATGTAGAGGTGATTCCACCCAGAGCATGCCACATGTAGGTAATGTAGAGGTGATGTTCCACCCAGAGCATGCCACATGTAGGTAATGTAGAGGTGATTCCACCCAGAGCATGCCACATGTAGGTAATGTAGAGGTGATTCCACCCAGAGCATGCCACATGTAGGTAATGTAGAGGTGATTCCACCCAGAGCATGCCACATGTAGGTAATGTAGAGGTGATTCCACCCAGAGCATGCAACATGTAGGTAATGTAGAGGTGTGGTTCGGAAGGAAAAGCAAACGGAAACCGCAGCGTCCTTCTCTCATGTCGCAATGTCAGATAACAGCGACATATCTCACTCATACACAACCCCAGAGCCAGTCACTCGCACAATGTCACGACATTGCACTTCGTGCGGAGTTCGCGACATTTATTCAACAATATTCGGGCCACTTAATGGAAATTTTACGAGAATGTCAGATTTTCTTAATCGCTTTTGATATTTTTGTGAATAAGATGAGATATGAACACCGTCGCAATAGCCTCGCTGCAGAACAATGCGACGTTAAACCACAATGAAAAAAATATGTGAGCACATTTTATGGGGTTAGAAACCTAATTTGAGTTTATAAAAATATCTCCATATATTAAAAACAAATGCACTATTCATGATTTTAGGGATTATTTCAAACAATATATGAATGGAAATATTACCGCTAATTTTCTCGTTCCCGGCTAGCGTTTGGGATAACAATGACGTGTGTTTGAATTTCGCAGAAAAATTTTCTCTGCCTTTATTATCCACTATATAATTAAAGGCAGGCACTTACGAGAGAAACCGGATGCAGTAAACATCAATGTTAAATTAAATTCAAGTTCAATCAAAAGTTATTGTTTAAGCGCAACATTAAAACATTTACGACTCTAATAAAAAAAAAACACGTACTAAAAACTAATATATGTAGCAATATCGATGTACTATGCGAAACGTGTACAAGAAGATATAGTTGCGCTTACATTACTTAATAATAATAATAATAATAATAATAATAATAATAATAATAATAATAATAATAATAATAATTGAGCGAGCGAAGCGAGCGTCTCCTTTTGGCTCCTTTGGCACGGACCTCAGTTTTTTTTTTTTTTGTTTGTTTGTTTTTTCTGTTACTGACGATATACAGGTCAGAGTTTTTCTTCGATCGAGCTGAAATTTTGCACACATGTACGTAACATTTCTGATTGTTGCAGACCCTAATTTTTTTGAAATCCATTGATTGGTTCAAATTTAAAAAAAAATAACTTTCGACTGGTTGTTTCGATCAAATTGAAATTTTGACAAGTCATTACCCCCAATATTGTACCCAATCAAACAAAGTTTCAGCCAAATCCTCCCATTGGTTAAAATTTAAAACCATCTTTCCTGTGTTTTTAGACATTTAAACTAGAACCGATTGAACGATCAACTTATAACTTCGCATGATGGTTGGGACCAACATTATCAGCATTTTTGACAATTTTCATACTAATCTGTGTTTAAATCCGAAAGTTATTGACATTTTACGGACTTTTTGCGTGTTGGCTGTCAAATTCACGGCGACTTCGACTCTTCAGTTCAAGGCAAGGTAGTTAGAGCAGAAACTATCAAACGCATATGAAACTGATAATGACCGTTTAACAGTCGATCTGATATTGTGTAGACACACTTATATCATATGAGTGGTCTCAGGTATATTTTTTGAAGGAGATCCTGTGATTTTCGACACGTATCGCCCTACTACTACCTATGAACCCTACTATCAGTCACGTATGAACCCTGCGCTATGAACCCTAAGCTATGAACCTGCACCGGCATGATGGTACCACCACGACCAGCGCATGCATCATCATAATCAGACTAGCAAGCGACATTACCCAGCGGATAGCAGAGAGATTGTATCATAATACTTCCTAGAACACAGCAGCTAGTGGTGAAAACCAACATCCTTACTCATTTCAATCCTTAGACCAATCCAATGTTCAACATAATCCTCGTAATTTAGCAAACATGCTCAAATAGTTGCGTGGATTTTCCATCAGGAGGCGGCAAGATAAGAAGATAATACAACTTGTGTGTTGTCTCGATGTTGAGAAGCAATGACAAGTATGAAATCGTTTTTCTCAAGAGTAGGGTTTCCAATAAAATGGACCGAAACCTACCCCCAAAGTGACATAACAGTGCAGTAATGAGCCTTGGATGTCTATTATGTGAGAATATGCCAGCCGTCCGTCTTGCATACCGACTGCATTAGCAAGCACGAAGCCGGGTCTCTGAGAAGCGCCATGGGAACCAGGATGCATCGAGCTGCAAGCCGCCATGCTACATCACACAGCACTGCATGTGGCTTACATGTACAGCACTTGAGAAGCGTCATGGGAACCAGGATGCATCGAGCTGCAAGCCGCCATGCTACATCACACTGCACTGCATGTGGCTTACATGTACAGCACTTGAGAAGCGTCATGGGAACCAGGATGCATCGAGCTGCAAGCCGCCATGCTACATCACACTGCACTGCATGTGGCTTACATGTACAGCACTTGAGAAGCGCCATGGGAACCAGGATGCATCGAGCTGCAAGCCGCCATGCTACATCACACTGCACTGCATGTGGCTTACATGTACAGCACTTGAGAAGCGTCATGGGAACCAGGATGCATCGAGCTGCAAGCCGCCATGCTACATCACACTGCACAGCATGTGGCTTACATGTACAGCACTTGAGAAGCGCCATGGGAACCAGGATGCATCGAGCTGCAAGCCGCCATGCTACATCACACTGCACTGCATGTGGCTTACATGTACAGCACTTGAGAAGCGTCATGGGAACCAGGATGCATCGAGCTGCAAGCCGCCATGCTACATCACACTGCACAGCATGTGGCTTACATGTACAGCACTTGAGAAGCGCCATGGGAACCAGGATGCATCGAGCTGCAAGCCGCCATGCTACATCACACAGCACTGCATGTGGCTTACATGTACAGCACTTGAGAAGCGTCATGGGAACCAGGATGCATCGAGATGCAAGCCGCCATGCTACATCACACTGCACAGCATGTGGCTTACATGTACAGCACTTGAGAAGCGCCATGGGAACCAGGATGCATCGAGCTGCAAGCCGCCATGCTACATCACACTGCACAGCATGTGGCTTACATGTACAGCACTTGAGAAGCGCCATGGGAACCAGGATGCATCGAGCTGCAAGCCGCCATGCTACATCACACAGCACTGCATGTGGCTTACATGTACAGCACTTGAGAAGCGTCATGGGAACCAGGATGCATCGAGATGCAAGCCGCCATGCTACATCACACTGCACAGCATGTGGCTTACATGTACAGCACTTGAGAAGCGCCATGGGAACCAGGATGCATCGAGCTGCAAGCCGCCATGCTACATCACACTGCACAGCATGTGGCTTACATGTACAGCACTTGAGAAGCGCCATGGGAACCAGGATGCATCGAGCTGCAAGCCGCCATGCTACATCACACAGCACTGCATGTGGCTTACATGTACAGCACTTGAGAAGCGCCATGGGAACCAGGATGCATCGAGCTGCAAGCCGCCATGCTACATCACACTGCACTGCATGTGGCTTACATGTACAGCACTTGAGAAGCGTCATGGGAACCAGGATGCATCGAGATGCAAGCCGCCATGCTACATCACACTGCACAGCATGTTGCTTACATGTACAGCACTTGAGAAGCGTCATGGGAACCAGGATGCATCGAGATGCAAGCCGCCATGCTACATCACACTGCACAGCATGTGGCTTACATGTACAGCACTTGAGAAGCGTCATGGGAACCAGGATGCATCGAGCTGCAAGCCGCCATGCTACATCACACTGCACAGCATGTGGCTTACATGTACAGCACTTGAGAAGCGCCATGGGAACCAGGATGCATCGAGCTGCAAGCCGCCATGCTACATCACACTGCACAGCATGTGGCTTACATGTACAGCACTTGAGAAGCGTCATGGGAACCAGGATGCATCGAGCTGCAAGCCGCCATGCTACATCACACTGCACTGCATGTGGCTTACATGTACAGCACTTGAGAAGCGCCATGGGAACCAGGATGCATCGAGCTGCAAGCCGCCATGCTACATCACACTGCACAGCATGTGGCTTACATGTACAGCACTTGAGAAGCGCCATGGGAACCAGGATGCATCGAGCTGCAAGCCGCTATGCTACATCACACTGCACTGCATGTGGCTTACATGTACAGCACTTGAGAAGCGTCATGGGAACCAGGATGCATCGAGCTGCAAGCCGCCATGCTACATCACACTGCACAGCATGTGGCTTACATGTACAGCACTTGAGAAGACTCAAGTGACTGGGCAATTACCTCTTCGATCCGTTAAGGAATACACTCAATGCATTAGTATTCATGGACGATTTGAGCCAGGCCAGTATTCTGCGTCAAACGTCATCTAAAACAATGTCTACGTCATTTCATAGGGATAATATTTCACCCTGTTTTATTATTAATTATTAATTATTAATTTTTTTGAGGTTATATAACCGCATGAAATATCTCATCTATGTTTAAAAACCATTCTAATTTCTACATCATTCTAAAGGTACGTTTACAGCTCGGCGTTCGTTCGACGTTCGGCGCTCAGCGCTCGCCATTGAACCTCCTGATTGGCCAACGCCGAGCGCTGGCGTTCAAGGTCAAAGATAAACCATGTTCATCTTTCAGCGCTAGCGCTGAGCGTCGAACGTCGTACGTCGAACGTCAAGCTGTAAACGTACCTTAAGTCATGAAACATCTATAACGTATCATTCTGAAAAACCCAAAACTAACATTAAAATCGGGAAACACATTTCATAGTTAGACATTAAAAAATAATTGGAAGACCAAATATCATTAAATAATTGGGAATTAAAATACTTAATCCCAATGAAAAAGGTGAGCAATAACGAGCAAATAAACCAGCCCATGTATTGACCCCAGGAGGGCTATTCTAAATATCCTTGTCGTCTCGTTTCACGTGATACGGTCTCACATGGTAGTGAGCCGTATTAATTGATACGAGACAATGGAATTTAGAATAACCCCCTGGGCTCGAACCCCGTGCAGTCACGTGCACATAATGTCGTCTTGTATCTCAGAGGTAGAAGGCCGGAAGTTCGTGGCGATGAGGTATTCAAACATAATGGGGCATGGCATGAGTCATTACTCATTGTAGAAGACGAGACAATTCCTTGGCCTTTCCTAGCTAGAGGCAAATGCTGGAAGGTGCCCTCCTACACGACCGCCTCCATCCCACCCTATACACACTTACCTACACAATGGTACGTAATTGGTGCAAAATTCCTGACTATTCAGAATTCTAACATTCAATATGTGGGCCAAGCTATTAGTACTCGACATTATCTTCTCTACTTGTAATGCCACGCAAGCAGATGGCACCGAGAGTGAGTGGCTCAGCTGCCTGCCCGTGTATCCCGATGTCACGTGACCTTGGCATCGCGCACCTGGAGTGACGACATCACAGACCACGTGGTCAGTGTGCAGATGAGATGTTTGCTCACAACGACATTGAAACGAAACTCACGACCAAATGCTCACAAGTAATGAAGATCATCACTGCACACTGTTACACAGATTAGGTACACGTTTTCATTATTCTTTCATCTTGTTCTTTTTTACTTATAAGTGGCTTTTGATGATTTTTTTTATTTGACCTTTTGGATTTTTGTTATTTATTGTTGATTTTCTTTGCGTTTCATTATGATTTTGTGCGTTTTTAATTATTTGAATCCCACGAAATTGAACGTTTTAATATTGTCCGAAGTAAGTGACAATTTAGTTACATTGTGATGTGAGATGGTGAATGAGGCACCTTCCCCGCCCTCTGAGCCGGCTTGCTTGTGCTTGGGACGGGTTTCACAAGAGTCATCACAGAGATGTTCCTTTTACTTGGAACACGGAGTCCACCGTGTCAGAAGCGTTCAGTGTTCGATCTCAATCTCATGGATATTGTGGACACACAAATAGGCTTGCAAGCTTTCATTCAACATGTTCAAAGGTCTATTATTATATATTTCTGTCTTTTTGAATATTATAAATTGGGAAAAAATCATATTGTAATGAAAACGAATAATTGAATTACCTTGCACGGAGGAAAGGGCGCTTATTGATATACGAACACCTAATCGAATCACGACACGACACAATGAATGCGTGACAATCAGCTGAAAGCCGAACACTTATCAGCTATCACAGGCATTGTAACGGCTCATCGGCTTCAGTCTTATCAAGATTGCTAGCGGATCCAGTGCATTGTGTTGTTTGTAAACATTGCCAGGTTATTGACAGTGCAACGGCAAGTGCGACGCTTAGCACGGCCTTTGTGTGCGCATCGTCGCAAATACTCGTGTACCTCGGTGGCTCTGCTGATACAATTTCATATTATGCAGTTTCATTTCCAGATACCTACCTAAGAGTCCCTGTTTCAACAATAGGTAAAACAGAAAATCAAACAGCATATGATTTTTCTGAGAAAGCAGAGCCGATCGGATATAATATTTAAATTAACCACATGATTGCAAATAGATCAACTGTCAGTACATACAAGAGTTATTCAAAAAACTGTCAAAATAGTGATATTCTAAGAGAACTATTACGAAAAATGTGTTTTGTATTACATCGTTTTTCTTATTTTGATTATTGTAATATACATGGACATTAGTCCGATACAAATAAATACTCATTTAAGATTAACAGTCATTTAGCGGTTATTCAAGGAATGTTCATTGGAACCGTAGCAATATCAGTCCTAATCAACTGTTGAAACACCGTCCCTCAAGCCCTAACCACGAGGCATAGAATTGCAATGTTCCTACTTGTCCTATAGCTACGTATTGTCTTGCCAGCTGGGCTATGCTATGATATGATGTTCATTGGTACCAGCAATATCAGTCCTATAATCAACTGTTGAAACACCGTCCCTCAAGCCCTAACCACGAGGCATAGAATTGCAATGTGCCCACTTGTCCTATAGCTACGTATTGTCTTGCCAGCTGGGCTATGCTATGATATGATGTTCATTGGTACCAGCAATATCAGTCCTAATCAACTGTTGAAACACCGTCCCTCAAGCCCTAACCACGAGGCATAGAATTGCAATGTTCCCACTTGTCCTATAGCTACGTATTGTCTTGCCAGCTGGGCTATGCTGTGATATGATGTTCATTGGTACCAGCAATATCAGTCCTAATGAACTGTTGAAACACCGTCCCTCAAGCCCTAACCACGAGGCATAGAATTGCAATGTTCCCACTTGTCCTATAGCTACGTATTGTCTTGCCAGCTGGGCTATGCTATGATATGATGTTCATTGGTACCAGCAATATCAGTCCTAATCAACTGTTGAAACACCGTCCCTCAAGCCCAAACCACGAGGCATAGAATTGCAATGTGCCCACTTGTCCTATAGCTACGTATTGTCTTGCCAGCTGGGCTATGCTGTGATATGATGTTCATTGGTACCAGCAATATCAGTCCTAATCAACTGTTGAAACACCGTCCCTCAAGCCCTAACCACGAGGCATAGAATTGCAATGTTCCCACTTGTCCTATAGCTACGTATTGTCTTGCCAGCTGGGCTATGCTGTGATATGATGTTCATTGGTACCAGCAATATCAGTCCTAATCAACTGTTGAAACACCGTCCCTCAAGCCCTAACCACGAGGCATAGAATTGCAATGTGCCTACTTGTCCTATAGCTACGTATTGTCTTGCCAGCTGGGCTATGCTATGATATGATGTTCATTGGTACCAGCAATATCAGTCCTAATCACCTGTTGAAACACCGTCCCTCAAGCCCTAACCACGAGGCATAGAATTGCAATGTTCCCACTTGTCCTATAGATACGTATTGTCTTGCCAGCTGGGCTATGCTATGATATGATGTTCATTGGTACCAGCAATATCAGTCCTATAATCAACTGTTGAAACACCGTCACTCAAGCCCTAACCACGAGGCATAGAATTGCAATGTTCCCACTTGTCCTATAGCTACGTATTGACTTGCCAGCTGGGCTATGCTATGATATGATGTTCATTGGTACCAGCAATATCAGTCCTAATCAACTGTTGAAACACCGTCCCTCAAGCCCTAACCACGAGGCATAGAATTGCAATGTGCCCACTTGTCCTATAGCTACGTATTGTCTTGCCAGCTGGGCTATGCTATGATATGATGTTCATTGGTACCAGCAATATCAGTCCTAATCAACTGTTGAAACACCGTCCCTCAAGCCCTAACCACGAGGCATAGAATTGCAATGTGCCTACTTGTCCTATAGCTACGTATTGTCTTGCCAGCTGGGCTATGCTATGATATGATGTTCATTGGTACCAGCAATATCAGTCCTAATCAACTGTTGAAACACCGTCCCTCAAGCCCTAACCACGAGGCATAGAATTGCAATGTGCCCACTTGTCCTATAGCTACGTATTGTCTTGCCAGCTGGGCTATGCTGTGATATGATGTTCATTGGTACCAGCAATATCAGTCCTATAATCAACTGTTGAAACACCGTCCCTCAAGCCCTAACCACGAGGCATAGAATTGCAATGTGCCCACTTGTCCTATAGCTACGTATTGTCTTGCCAGCTGGGCTATGCTGTGATATGATGTTCATTGGTACCAGCAATATCAGTCCTAATCAACTGTTGAAACACCGTCCCTCAAGCCCTAACCACGAGGCATAGAATTGCAATGTTCCCACTTGTCCTATAGCTACGTATTGTCTTGCCAGCTGGGCTATGCTGTGATATGATGTTCATTGGTACCAGCAATATCAGTCCTAATCAACTGTTGAAACACCGTCCCTCAAGCCCTAACCACGAGGCATAGAATTGCAATGTTCCCACTTGTCCTATAGCTACGTATTGTCTTGCCAGCTGGGCTATGCTGTGATATGATGTTCATTGGTACCAGCAATATCAGTCCTAATCAACTGTTGAAACACCGTCCCTCAAGCCCTAACCACGAGGCATAGAATTGCAATGTGCCCACTTGTCCTATAGCTTCGTATTGTCTTGCCAGCTGGGCTATGCTATGATATGATGTTCATTGGTACCAGCAATATCAGTCCTAATCAACTGTTGAAACACCGTCCCTCAAGCCCTAACCACGAGGCATAGAATTGCAATGTTCCTACTTGTCCTAGAGCTACGTATTGTCTTGCCAGCTGGGCTATGCTGTGATATGATGTTCATTGGTACCAGCAATATCATTCCTAATCAACTGTTGAAACACCGTCCCTCAAGCCCTAACCACGAGGCATAGAATTGCAATGTGCCCACTTGTCCTATAGCTACGTATTGTCTTGCCAGCTGGGCTATGCTGTGATATGATGTTCATTGGTACCAGCAATATCAGTCCTAATCAACTGTTGAAACACCGTCCCTCAAGCCCTAACCACGAGGCATAGAATTGCAATGTTCCTACTTGTCCTATAGCTACGTATTGTCTTGCCAGCTGGGCTATGCTGTGATATGATGTTCATTGGTACCAGCAATATCAGTCCTAATCAACTGTTGAAACACCGTCCCTCAAGCCCTAACCACGAGGCATAGAATTGCAATTTTCCCACTTGTCCTATAGCTACGTATTGTCTTGCCAGCTGGGCTATGCTGTGATATGATGTTCATTGGTACCAGCAATATCAGTCCTAATCAACTGTTGAAACACCGTCCCTCAAGCCCTAACCACGAGGCATAGAATTGCAATGTTCCTACTTGTCCTATAGCTACGTATTGTCTTGCCAGCTGGGCTATGCTGTGATATGATGTTCATTGGAACCAGCAATATCAGTCCTAATCAACTGTTGAAACACCGTCCCTCAAGCCCTAACCACGAGGCATAGAATTGCAATGTTCCCACTTGTCCTATAGCTACGTATTGTCTTGCCAGCTGGGCTATGCTGTGATATGATGTTCATTGGAACCAGCAATATCAGTCCTAATTAACTGTTGAAACACCGTCCCTCAAGCCCTAACCACGAGGCATAGAATTGCAATGTTCCCACTTGTCCTATAGCTACGTATTGTCTTGCCAGCTGGGCTATGCTGTGATATGATGTTCATTGGTACCAGCAATATCAGTCCTAATCAACTGTTGAAACACCGTCCCTCAAGCCCTAACCACGAGGCATAGAATTGCAATGTTCCTACTTGTCCTATAGCTACGTATTGTCTTGCCAGCTGGGCTATGCTGTGATATGATGTTCATTGGTACCAGCAATATCAGTCCTAATCAACTGTTGAAACACCGTCCCTCAAGCCCTAACCACGAGGCATAGAATTGCAATGTTCCTACTTGTCCTATAGCTACGTATTGTCTTGCCAGCTGGGCTATGCTGTGATATGATGTTCATTGGAACCAGCAATATCAGTCCTAATCAACTGTTGAAACACCGTCCCTCAAGCCCTAACCACGAGGCATAGAATTGCAATGTTCCCACTTGTCCTATAGCTACGTATTGTCTTGCCAGCTGGGCTATGCTGTGATATGATGTTCATTGGAACCAGCAATATCAGTCCTAATCAACTGTTGAAACACCGTCCCTCAAGCCCTAACCACGAGGCATAGAATTGCAATGTTCCTACTTGTCCTATAGCTACGTATTGTCTTGCCAGCTGGGCTATGCTGTGATATGATGTTCATTGGTACCAGCAATATCAGTCCTAATGAACTGTTGAAACACCGTCCCTCAAGCCCTAACCACGAGGCATAGAATTGCAATGTTCCCACTTGTCCTATAGCTACGTATTGTCTTGCCAGCTGGGCTATGCTGTGATATGATGTTCATTGGAACCAGCAATATCAGTCCTAATCAACTGTTGAAACACCGTCCCTCAAGCCCTAACCACGAGGCATAGAATTGCAATGTTCCTACTTGTCCTATAGCTACGTATTGTCTTGCCAGCTGGGCTATGCTGTGATATGATGTTTATTGGTACCAGCAATATCAGTCCTAATGAACTGTTGAAACACCGTCCCTCAAGCCCTAACCACGAGGCATAGAATTGCAATGTGCCCACTTGTCCTATAGCTACGTATTGTCTTGCCAGCTGGGCTATGCTGTGATATGATGTTCATTGGTACCAGCAATATCAGTCCTAATCAACTGTTGAAACACCGTCCCTCAAGCCCTAACCACGAGGCATAGAATTGCAATGTTCCCACTTGTCCTATAGCTACGTATTGTCTTGCCAGCTGGGCTATGCTGTGATATGATGTTCATTGGAACCAGCAATATCAGTCCTAATCAACTGTTGAAACACCGTCCCTCAAGCCCTAACCACGAGGCATAGAATTGCAATGTTCCTACTTGTCCTATAGCTACGTATTGTCTTGCCAGCTGGGCTATGCTATGATATGATGTTCATTGGTACAAGCAATATCAGTCCTAATCAACTGTTGAAACACCGTCCCTCAAGCCCTAACCACGAGGCATAGAATTGCAATGTTCCTACTTGTCCTATAGCTACGTATTGTCTTGCCAGCTGGGCTATGCTGTGATATGATGTTCATTGGAACCAGCAATATCAGTCCTAATCAACTGTTGAAACACCGTCCCTCAAGCCCTAACCACGAGGCATAGAATTGCAATGTTCCCACTTGTCCTATAGCTACGTATTGTCTTGCCAGCTGGGCTATGCTGTGATATGATGTTCATTGGTACCAGCAATATCAGTCCTAATCACCTGTTGAAACACCGTCCCTCAAGCCCTAACCACGAGGCATAGAATTGCAATGTTCCTACTTGTCCTATAGCTACGTATTGTCTTGCCAGCTGGGCTATGCTGTGATATGATGTTCATTGGTACAAGCAATATCAGTCCTAATCAACTGTTGAAACACCGTCCCTCAAGCCCTAACCACGAGGCATAGAATTGCAATGTTCCCACTTGTCCTATAGCTACGTATTGTCTTGCCAGCTGGGCTATGCTGTGATATGATGTTCATTGGTACCAGCAATATCAGTCCTAATCAACTGTTGAAACACCGTCCCTCAAGCCCTAACCACGAGGCATAGAATTGCAATGTTCCCACTTGTCCTATAGCTACGTATTGTCTTGCCAGCTGGGCTATGCTGTGATATGATGTTCATTGGTCCCAGCAATATCAGTCCTAATCAACTGTTGAAACACCGTCCCTCAAGCCCTAACCACGAGGCATAGAATTGCAATGTTCCCACTTGTCCTATAGCTACGTATTGTCTTGCCAGCTGGGCTATGCTGTGATATGATGTTCATTGGTACCAGCAATATCAGTCCTAATCAACTGTTGAAACACCGTCCCTCAAGCCCTAACCACGAGGCATAGAATTGCAATGTTCCTACTTGTCCTATAGCTACGTATTGTCTTGCCAGCTGGGCTATGCTGTGATATGATGTTCATTGGTACCAGCAATATCAGTCCTAATCAACTGTTGAAACACCGTCCCTCAAGCCCTAACCACGAGGCATAGAATTGCAATGTTCCCACTTGTCCTATAGCTACGTATTGTCTTGCCAGCTGGGCTATGCTGTGATATGATGTTCATTGGTACCAGCAATATCAGTCCTAATCAACTGTTGAAACACCGTCCCTCAAGCCCTAACCACGAGGCATAGAATTGCAATGTTCCCACTTGTCCTATAGCTACGTATTGTCTTGCCAGCTGGGCTATGCTGTGATATGATGTTCATTGGTACCAGCAATATCAGTCCTAATCAACTGTTGAAACACCGTCCCTCAAGCCCTAACCACGAGGCATAGAATTGCAATGTTCCCACTTGTCCTATAGCTACGTATTGTCTTGCCAGCTGGGCTATGCTGTGATATGATGTTCATTGGTACCAGCAATATCAGTCCTAATCAACTGTTGAAACACCGTCCCTCAAGCCCTTACCACGAGGCATAGAATTGCAATGTTCCTACTTGTCCTATAGCTACGTATTGTCTTGCCAGCTGGGCTATGCTATGATATGATGTTCATTGGTACAAGCAATATCAGTCCTAATCAACTGTTGAAACACCGTCCCTCAAGCCCTAACCACGAGGCATAGAATTGCAATGTTCCCACTTGTCCTATAGCTACGTATTGTCTTGCCAGCTGGGCTATGCTGTGATATGATGTTCATTGGTACCAGCAATATCAGTCCTAATCAACTGTTGAAACACCGTCCCTCAAGCCCTAACCACGAGGCATAGAATTGCAATGTTCCTACTTGTCCTATAGCTACGTATTGTCTTGCCAGCTGGGCTATGCTGTGATATGATGTTCATTGGTACCAGCAATATCAGTCCTAATCAACTGTTGAAACACCGTCCCTCAAGCCCTAACCACGAGGCATAGAATTGCAATGTTCCTACTTGTCCTATAGCTACGTATTGTCTTGCCAGCTGGGCTATGCTGTGATATGATGTTCATTGGTACCAGCAATATCAGTCCTATAATCAACTGTTGAAACACCGTCCCTCAAGCCCTAACCACGAGGCATAGAATTGCAATGTTCCTACTTGTCCTATAGCTACGTATTGTCTTGCCAGCTGGGCTATGCTGTGATATGATGTTCATTGGTACCAGCAATATCAGTCCTAATCAACTGTTGAAACACCGTCCCTCAAGCCCTAACCACGAGGCATAGAATTGCAATGTTCCTACTTGTCCTATAGCTACGTATTGTCTTGCCAGCTGGGCTATGCTGTGATATGATGTTCATTGGTACCAGCAATATCAGTCCTAATCAACTGTTGAAACACCGTCCCTCAAGCCCTAACCACGAGGCATAGAATTGCAATGTTCCTACTTGTCCTATAGCTACGTATTGTCTTGCCAGCTGGGCTATGCTGTGATATGATGTTCATTGGTACCAGCAATATCAGTCCTAATCAACTGTTGAAACACCGTCCCTCAAGCCCTTACCACGAGGCATAGAATTGCAATGTTCCCACTTGTCCTATAGCTACGTATTGTCTTGCCAGCTGGGCTATGCTGTGATATGATGTTCATTGGTACCAGCAATATCAGTCCTAATCAACTGTTGAAACACCGTCCCTCAAGCCCTAACCACGAGGCATAGAATTGCAATGTTCCTACTTGTCCTATAGCTACGTATTGTCTTGCCAGCTGGGCTATGCTGTGATATGATGTTCATTGGTACCAGCAATATCAGTCCTAATCAACTGTTGAAACACCGTCCCTCAAGCCCTTACCACGAGGCATAGAATTGCAATGTTCCCACTTGTCCTATAGCTACGTATTGTCTTGCCAGCTGGGCTATGCTGTGATATGATGTTCATTGGTACCAGCAATATCAGTCCTAATCAACTGTTGAAACACCGTCCCTCAAGCCCTAACCACGAGGCATAGAATTGCAATGTTCCTACTTGTCCTATAGCTACGTATTGTCTTGCCAGCTGGGCTATGCTGTGATATGATGTTCATTGGTACCAGCAATATCAGTCCTGATCAACTGTTGAAACACCGTCCCTCAAGCCCTAACCACGAGGCATAGAATTGCAATGTTCCCACTTGTCCTATAGCTACGTATTGTCTTGCCAGCTGGGCTATGCTGTGATATGATGTTCATTGGTACCAGCAATATCAGTCCTAATCAACTGTTGAAACACCGTCCCTCAAGCCCTAACCACGAGGCATAGAATTGCAATGTTCCCACTTGTCCTATAGCTACGTATTGTCTTGCCAGCTGGGCTATGCTGTGATATGATGTTCATTGGTACCAGCAATATCAGTCCTAATCAACTGTTGAAACACCGTCCCTCAAGCCCTAACCACGAGGCATAGAATTGCAATGTTCCCACTTGTCCTATAGCTACGTATTGTCTTGCCAGCTGGGCTATGCTATGATATGATGTTCATTGGTACCAGCAATATCAGTCCTATAATCAACTGTTGAAACACCGTCCCTCAAGCCCTAACCACGAGGCATAGAATTGCAATGTTCCCACTTGTCCTATAGCTACGTATTGTCTTGCCAGCTGGGCTATGCTGTGATATGATGTTCATTGGTACCAGCAATATCAGTCCTAATCAACTGTTGAAACACCGTCCCTCAAGCCCTAACCACGAGGCATAGAATTGCAATGTTCCTACTTGTCCTATAGCTACGTATTGTCTTGCCAGCTGGGCTATGCTGTGATATGATGTTCATTGGTACCAGCAATATCAGTCCTAATCAACTGTTGAAACACCGTCCCTCAAGCCCTTACCACGAGGCATAGAATTGCAATGTTCCCACTTGTCCTATAGCTACGTATTGTCTTGCCAGCTGGGCTATGCTGTGATATGATGTTCATTGGTACCAGCAATATCAGTCCTAATCAACTGTTGAAACACCGTCCCTCAAGCCCTAACCACGAGGCATAGAATTGCAATGTTCCTACTTGTCCTATAGCTACGTATTGTCTTGCCAGCTGGGCTATGCTGTGATATGATGTTCATTGGTACCAGCAATATCAGTCCTAATCAACTGTTGAAACACCGTCCCTCAAGCCCTTACCACGAGGCATAGAATTGCAATGTTCCCACTTGTCCTATAGCTACGTATTGTCTTGCCAGCTGGGCTATGCTGTGATATGATGTTCATTGGTACCAGCAATATCAGTCCTAATCAACTGTTGAAACACCGTCCCTCAAGCCCTAACCACGAGGCATAGAATTGCAATGTTCCTACTTGTCCTATAGCTACGTATTGTCTTGCCAGCTGGGCTATGCTGTGATATGATGTTCATTGGTACCAGCAATATCAGTCCTAATCAACTGTTGAAACACCGTCCCTCAAGCCCTAACCACGAGGCATAGAATTGCAATGTTCCCACTTGTCCTATAGCTACGTATTGTCTTGCCAGCTGGGCTATGCTGTGATATGATGTTCATTGGTACCAGCAATATCAGTCCTAATCAACTGTTGAAACACCGTCCCTCAAGCCCTTACCACGAGGCATAGAATTGCAATGTTCCCACTTGTCCTATAGCTACGTATTGTCTTGCCAGCTGGGCTATGCTGTGATATGATGTTCATTGGTACCAGCAATATCAGTCCTAATCAACTGTTGAAACACCGTCCCTCAAGCCCTAACCACGAGGCATAGAATTGCAATGTTCCCACTTGTCCTATAGCTACGTATTGTCTTGCCAGCTGGGCTATGCTGTGATATGATGTTCATTGGTACCAGCAATATCAGTCCTATAATCAACTGTTGAAACACCGTCCCTCAAGCCCTAACCACGAGGCATAGAATTGCAATGTGCCCACTTGTCCTATAGCTACGTATTGTCTTGCCAGCTGGGCTATGCTGTGATATGATGTTCATTGGTACCAGCAATATCAGTCCTATAATCAACTGTTGAAACACCGTCCCTCAAGCCCTAACCACGAGGCATAGAATTGCAATGTTCCCACTTGTCCTATAGCTACGTATTGACTTGCCAGCTGGGCTATGCTATGATATGATGTTCATTGGTACCAGCAATATCAGTCCTAATCAACTGTTGAAACACCGTCCCTCAAGCCCTAACCACGAGGCATAGAATTGCAATGTTCCCACTTGTCCTATAGCTACGTATTGTCTTGCCAGCTGGGCTATGCTATGATATGATGTTCATTGGTACCAGCAATATCAGTCCTATAATCAACTGTTGAAACACCGTCCCTCAAGCCCTAACCACGAGGCATAGAATTGCAATGTTCCCACTTGTCCTATAGCTACGTATTGTCTTGCCAGCTGGGCTATGCTGTGATATGATGTTCATTGGTACCAGCAATATCAGTCCTATAATCAACTGTTGAAACACCGTCCCTCAAGCCCTAACCACGAGGCATAGAATTGCAATGTGCCCACTTGTCCTATAGCTACGTATTGTCTTGCCAGCTGGGCTATGCTGTGATATGATGTTCATTGGTACCAGCAATATCAGTCCTAATCAACTGTTGAAACACCGTCCCTCAAGCCCTAACCACGAGGCATAGAATTGCAATGTGCCCACTTGTCCTATAGCTACGTATTGTCTTGCCAGCTGGGCTATGCTGTGATATGATGTTCATTGGTACCAGCAATATCAGTCCTAATCAACTGTTGAAACACCGTCCCTCAAGCCCTAACCACGAGGCATAGAATTGCAATGTTCCTACTTGTCCTATAGCTACGTATTGTCTTGCCAGCTGGGCTATGCTGTGATATGATGTTCATTGGTACCAGCAATATCAGTCCTAATCACCTGTTGAAACACCGTCCCTCAAGCCCTAACCACGAGGCATAGAATTGCAATGTTCCTACTTGTCCTATAGCTACGTATTGTCTTGCCAGCTGGGCTATGCTGTGATATGATGTGATATGCTGTGATATGATGTTGAAGACAATGCAGCGATGGTAAACAATACGCAACTAACTGTATGCAGGTCAACAGCTATTGTTTACAAGCCATCACAAGACATCAAACCCTTCCTTTACTTCACAGCAGTGCAGACGATGCAGCGAATAAGTGTTGTCTGTCATAGATACAATAAATATGACAATTTATCGAGGGTAATCAATAACGCCTGGTTACGGGGTTCAATGTTCCATTCAGGGCCGGTCTTTCAATACTATGCTAAAGTCTCAATTAGCCCTTAACAGTTATTTAGTTATTCTTAATAGTCATTCTAGGAATGTTATTGGTTGTTGCCAATGCCATGACAATGCAGTCCTAATCATCTGTTTAAAAATTAGACGAGTATTGAAAGACTGGCGCTAAATGCAATAAGTTGATGCAAGAAATAGAGCCGCTAGTAAATAGTAGTGTAGTGTAATCCCATGTAGTTGGTAACGTTCACTACGAGTACAAAGTGGAGTGAGAGAATGCGGGATGATGATGAAGTATGACGTCACAGAGCACCGTTATGAGTGGCTCCTCTGTCTCCCACACATCATGCAACAGTCAGCCAATGTCCACAACAACATTCATCACTTCACTCTGTAATGCAGATAATTGCACACTTCATGTGCATTGTAAATTACGTACATTGACATAATTTAAATCAATTTTTAGAAATCCCCGAATATTGATGGAGACCAGGGAATATTCTAATCTTAATAATATTCCAC
The DNA here is from genome assembly GCA_934045905.1 of Leuctra nigra. NCBI lineage: Eukaryota > Metazoa > Arthropoda > Insecta > Plecoptera > Leuctridae > Leuctra > Leuctra nigra. The sequence continues at coordinate 1,531,546 of OW203766.1, forward strand.
AAAATCAATACCTAATGAAATGGCGATATTATTATAGACTCAAATTATGTTTTTAAACCCATTAAATTTGACGACGTAATAAGGACCACAGCTTATTCAAAGTCATTAAAAAATTATGTTAATTGTTAAAAAATTCCCGCAAAATTCCCATTGGGGAATATTCCCCAATGTCCACTATCCACATTGATCACTCCATCTGCCCATTCACACTTCATTTACCATTTGGAGCTGGGGATATTTGCCTAATTAATATAAAAAATTAAAAAATATGTAAATTTACTGATTTTCAATCAATTTCAATAAGTAAGCCTAATTTTGTTTGCAACTTATCATAACCAGCCAGCCTGGATAGTTCCAATGACTGTTTCCCATGACGTAGCGTGTCCAATGTGCCTGTATAGAGCGAGGAATCATACCTATCAGTCCAACACGATCACACACTACCAGTGCTATTCAATGGACTTGGACATTGCGGCACATCTCCTATGCTGGCTTATGATATTCCACGTGTAACTAACTGCTAACCATAGAGCACTCAACTCACATGAACCAGTTTCAATCTCAACTAATAAGCCCGGCCCGGCTATAACATGCACTACCAGTGCTATTCAATGGACTTGGACATTGCGGCACATCTCCTATGCTGGCTTATGATATTCCACGTGTAACTAACTGCTAACCATAGAGCACTCAACTCACATGAACCAGTTTCAATCTCAACTAATAAGGCCCAGCCCGGCTATAACATGCACTACCAGTGCTATTCAATGGACTTGGACATTGCGGCACATCTCCTATGCTGGCTTATGATATTCCACGTGTAACTAACTGCTAACCATAGAGCACTCAACTCACATGAACCAGTTTCAATCTCAACTAATAAGGCCCAGCCCGGCTATAACATGCACTACCAGTGCTATTCAATGGACTTGGACATTGCGGCACATCTCCTATGCTGGCTTATGATATTCCACGTGTAACTAACTGCTAACCATAGAGCACTCAACTCACATGAACCAGTTTCAATCTCAACTAATAAGGCCCAGCCCGGCTATAACATGCACTACCAGTGCTATTCAATGGACTTGGACATTGCGGCACATCTCCTATGCTGGCTTATGATATTCCACGTGTAACTAACTGCTAACCATAGAGCACTCAACTCACATGAACCAGTTTCAATCTCAACTAATAAGCCCGGCCCGGCTGTAACATGCACTACCAGTGCTATTCAATGGACTTGGACATTGCGGCACATCTCCTATGCTGGCTTATGATATTCCACGTGTAACTAACTGCTAACCATAGAGCACTCAACTCACATGAACCAGTTTCAATCTCAACTAATAAGGCCCAGCCCGGCTATAACATGCACTACCAGTGCTATTCAATGGACTTGGACATTGCGGCACATCTCCTATGCTGGCTTATGATATTCCACGTGTAACTAACTGCTAACCATAGAGCACTCAACTCACATGAACCAGTTTCAATCTCAACTAATAAGGCCCAGCCCGGCTATAACATGCACTACCAGTGCTATTCAATGGACTTGGACATTGCGGCACATCTCCTATGCTGGCTTATGATATTCCACGTGTAACTAACTGCTAACCATAGAGTACTCAACTCACATGAACCAGTTTCAATCTCAACTAATAAGGCCCGGCCCGGCTATAACATGCACTACCAGTGCTATTCAATGGACTTGGACATTGCGGCACATCTCCTATGCTGGCTTATGATATTCCACGTGTAACTAACTGCTAACCATAGAGCACTCAACTCACATGAACCAGTTTCAATCTCAACTAATAAGGCCCAGCCCGGCTATAACATGCACTACCAGTGCTATTCAATGGACTTGGACATTGCGGCACATCTCCTATGCTGGCTTATGATATTCCACGTGTAACTAACTGTTAACCATAGAGCACTCAACTCACATGAACCAGTTTCAATCTCAACTAATAAGGCCCAGCCCGGCTATAACATGCACTACCAGTGCTATTCAATGGACTTGGACATTGCGGCACATCTCCTATGCTGGCTTATGATATTCCACGTGTAACTAACTGCTAACCATAGAGCACTCAACTCACATGAACCAGTGTCAATCTCAACTAATAAGGCCCAGCCCGGCTATAACATGCACTACCAGTGCTATTCAATGGACTTGGACATTGCGGCACATCTCCCATGCTGGCTTATGATATTCCACGTGTAACTAACTGCTAACCATAGAGCACTCAACTCACATGAACCAGTTTCAATCTCAACTAATAAGCCCGGCCCGGCTGTAACATGCACTACCAGTGCTATTCAATGGACTTGGACATTGCGGCACATCTCTTATGCTGGCTTATGATATTCCACGTGTAACTAACTGCTAACCATAGAGCACTCAACTCACATGAACCAGTTTCAATCTCAACTTATAAGCCCGGCCCGGCTATAACATGCACTACCAGTGCTATTCAATGGACTTGGACATTGCGGCACATCTCTTATGCTGGCTTATGATATTCCACGTGTAACTAACTGCTAACCATAGAGCACTCAACTCACATGAACCAGTTTCAATCTCAACTAATAAGGCCCAGCCCGGCTATAACATGCACTACCAGTGCTATTCAATGGACTTGGACATTGCGGCACATCTCCTATGCTGGCTTATGATATTCCACGTGTAACTAACTGCTAACCATAGAGCACTCAACTCACATGAACCAGTTTCAATCTCAACTAATAAGGCCCAGCCCGGCTATAACATGCACTACCAGTGCTATTCAATGGACTTGGACATTGCGGCACATCTCCTATGCTGGCTTATGATATTCCACGTGTAACTAACTGCTAACCATAGAGTACTCAACTCACATGAACCAGTTTCAATCTCAACTAATAAGGCCCAGCCCGGCTGTAACATGCACTACCAGTGCTATTCAATGGACTTGGACATTGCGGCACATCTCCTATGCTGGCTTATGATATTCTACGTGTAACTAACTGCTAACCATAGAGCACTCAACTCACATGAACCAGTTTCAATCTCAACTAATAAGGCCTAGCCCGGCTGTAACATGCACTACCAGTGCTATTCAATGGACTTGGACATTGCGGCACATCTCCTATGCTGGCTTATGATATTCCACGTGTAACTAACTGCTAACCATAGAGCACTCAACTCACATGAACCAGTTTTAATCTCAACTAATAAGGCCCAGCCCGGCTGTAACATGCACTACCAGTGCTATTCAATGGACTTGGACATTGCGGCACATCTCCTATGCTGGCTTATGATATTCCACGTGTAACTAACTGCTAACCATAGAGCACTCAACTCACATGAACCAGTTTCAATCTCAACTAATAAGCCCGGCCCGGCTATAACATGCACTACCAGTGCTATTCAATGGACTTGGACATTGCGGCACATCTCTTATGCTGGCTTATGATATTCCACGTGTAACTAACTGCTAACCATAGAGCACTCAACTCACATGAACCAGTTTCAATCTCAACTAATAAGCCCGGCCCGGCTATAACATGCACTACCAGTGCTATTCAATGGACTTGGACATTGCGGCACATCTCCTATGCTGGCTTATGATATTCCACGTGTAACTAACTGCTAACCATAGAGCACTCAACTCACATGAACCAGTTTCAATCTCAACTAATAAGGCCCAGCCCGGCTATAACATGCACTACCAGTGCTATTCAATGGACTTGGACATTGCGGCACATCTCCTATGCTGGCTTATGATATTCCACGTGTAACTAACTGCTAACCATAGAGCACTCAACTCACATGAACCAGTTTCAATCTCAACTAATAAGCCCGGCCCGGCTATAACATGCACTACCCGTGCTATTCAATGGACTTGGACATTGCGGCACATCTCCTATGCTGGCTTATGATATTCCACGTGTAACTAACTGCTAACCATAGAGCACTCAACTCACATGAACCAGTTTCAATCTCAACTAATAAGGCCCGGCCCGGCTATAACATGCACTACCAGTGCTATTCAATGGACTTGGACATTGCGGCACATCTCCTATGCTGGCTTATGATATTCCACGTGTAACTAACTGCTAACCATAGAGCACTCAACTCACATGAACCAGTTTCAATCTCAACTAATAAGGCCCAGCCCGGCTATAACATGCACTACCAGTGCTATTCAATGGACTTGGACATTGCGGCACATCTCCTATGCTGGCTTATGATATTCCACGTGTAACTAACTGCTAACCAAAGAGCACTCAACTCACATGAACCAGTTTCAATCTCAACTAATAAGCCCGGCCCGGCTGTAACATGCACTACCAGTGCTATTCAATGGACTTGGACATTGCGGCACATCTCCTATGCTGGCTTATGATATTCCACGTGTAACTAACTGCTAACCAAAGAGCACTCAACTCACATGAACCAGTTTTAATCTCAACTAATAAGGCCCAGCCCGGCTATAACATGCACTACCAGTGCTATTCAATGGACTTGGACATTGCGGCACATCTCCTATGCTGGCTTATGATATTCCACGTGTAACTAACTGCTAACCATAGAGCACTCAACTCACATGAACCAGTTTCAATCTCAACTAATAAGCCCGGCCCGGCTATAACATGCACTACCAGTGCTTTCAATGGACTTGGACATTGCGGCACATCTCTTATGCTGGCTTATGATATTCCACGTGTAACTAACTGCTAACCATAGAGCACTCAACTCACATGAACCAGTTTCAATCTCAACTAATAAGGCCCAGCCCGGCTATAACATGCACTACCAGTGCTATTCAATGGACTTGGACATTGCGGCACATCTCCTATGCTGGCTTATGATATTCCACGTGTAACTAACTGCTAACCATAGAGCACTCAACTCACATGAACCAGTGTCAATCTCAACTAATAAGGCCCAGCCCGGCTATAACATGCACTACCAGTGCTATTCAATGGACTTGGACATTGCGGCACATCTCCCATGCTGGCTTATGATATTCCACGTGTAACTAACTGCTAACCATAGAGCACTCAACTCACATGAACCAGTTTCAATCTCAACTAATAAGCCCGGCCCGGCTGTAACATGCACTACCAGTGCTATTCAATGGACTTGGACATTGCGGCACATCTCCTATGCTGGCTTATGATATTCCACGTGTAACTAACTGCTAACCATAGAGCACTCAACTCACATGAACCAGTTTCAATCTCAACTAATAAGGCCCGGCCCGGCTATAACATGCACTACCAGTGCTATTCAATGGACTTGGACATTGCGGCACATCTCCTATGCTGGCTTATGATATTCCACGTGTAACTAACTGCTAACCATAGAGCACTCAACTCACATGAACCAGTTTCAATCTCAACTAATAAGCCCGGCCCGGCTATAACATGCACTACCAGTGCTATTCAATGGACTTGGACATTGCGGCACATCTCCTATGCTGGCTTATGATATTCCACGTGTAACTAACTGCTAACCATAGAGCACTCAACTCACATGAACCAGTTTCAATCTCAACTAATAAGCCCGGCCCGGCTGTAACATGCACTACCAGTGCTATTCAATGGACTTGGACATTGCGGCACATCTCCTATGCTGGCTTATGATATTCCACGTGTAACTAACTGCTAACCATAGAGCACTCAACTCACATGAACCAGTTTCAATCTCAACTAATAAGGCCCGGCCCGGCTATAACATGCACTACCAGTGCTATTCAATGGACTTGGACATTGCGGCACATCTCCTATGCTGGCTTATGATATTCCACGTGTAACTAACTGCTAACCATAGAGCACTCAACTCACATGAACCAGTTTCAATCTCAACTAATAAGGCCCAGCCCGGCTATAACATGCACTACCAGTGCTATTCAATGGACTTGGACATTGCGGCACATCTCCTATGCTGGCTTATGATATTCCACGTGTAACTAACTGCTAACCATAGAGCACTCAACTCACATGAACCAGTTTCAATCTCAACTAATAAGGCCCGGCCCGGCTGTAACATGCACTACCAGTGCTATTCAATGGACTTGGACATTGCGGCACATCTCCTATGCTGGCTTATGATATTCCACGTGTAACTAACTGCTAACCATAGAGCACTCAACTCACATGAACCAGTTTCAATCTCAACTAATAAGCCCTGCCCGGCTATAACATGCACTACCAGTGCTATTCAATGGACTTGGACATTGCGGCACATCTCCTATGCTGGCTTATGATATTCCACGTGTAACTAACTGCTAACCATAGAGCACTCAACTCACATGAACCAGTTTCAATCTCAACTAATAAGCCCGGCCCGGCTGTAACATGCACTACCAGTGCTATTCAATGGACTTGGACATTGCGGCACATCTCCTATGCTGGCTTATGATATTCCACGTGTAACTAACTGCTAACCATAGAGCACTCAACTCACATGAACCAGTTTCAATCTCAACTAATAAGCCCGGCCCGGCTATAACATGCACTACCAGTGCTATTCAATGGACTTGGACATTGCGGCACATCTCCTATGCTGGCTTATGATATTCCACGTGTAACTAACTGCTAACCATAGAGCACTCAACTCACATGAACCAGTTTCAATCTCAACTAATAAGGCCCAGCCCGGCTATAACATGCACTACCAGTGCTATTCAATGGACTTGGACATTGCGGCACATCTCCTATGCTGGCTTATGATATTCCACGTGTAACTAACTGCTAACCATAGAGCACTCAACTCACATGAACCAGTTTCAATCTCAACTAATAAGGCCCAGCCCGGCTATAACATGCACTACCAGTGCTATTCAATGGACTTGGACATTGCAGCACATCTCCTATGCTGGCTTATGATATTCCACGTGTAACTAACTGCTAACCATAGAGCACTCAACTCACATGAACCAGTTTCAATCTCAACTAATAAGGCCCAGCCCGGCTATAACATGCACTACCAGTGCTATTCAATGGACTTGGACATTGCAGCACATCTCCTATGCTGGCTTATGATATTCCACGTGTAACTAACTGCTAACCATAGAGCACTCAACTCACATGAACCAGTTTCAATCTCAACTAATAAGGCCCAGCCCGGCTGTAACATGCACTACCAGTGCTATTCAATGGACTTGGACATTGCGGCACATCTCCTATGCTGGCTTATGATATTCCACGTGTAACTAACTGCTAACCATAGAGCACTCAACTCACATGAACCAGTTTCAATCTCAACTAATAAGGCCCAGCCCGGCTGTAACATGCACTACCAGTGCTATTCAATGGACTTGGACATTGCGGCACATCTCCTATGCTGGCTTATGATATTCCACGTGTAACTAACTGCTAACCATAGAGCACTCAACTCACATGAACCAGTTTCAATCTCAACTAATAAGCCCGGCCCGGCTATAACATGCACTACCAGTGCTATTCAATGGACTTGGACATTGCGGCACATCTCCTATGCTGGCTTATGATATTCCACGTGTAACTAACTGCTAACCATAGAGCACTCAACTCACATGAACCAGTTTCAATCTCAACTAATAAGCCCGGCCCGGCTATAACATGCACTACCAGTGCTATTCAATGGACTTGGACATTGCGGCACATCTCCTATGCTGGCTTATGATATTCCACGTGTAACTAACTGCTAACCATAGAGCACTCAACTCACATGAACCAGTTTCAATCTCAACTAATAAGGCCCGGCCCGGCTATAACATGCACTACCAGTGCTATTCAATGGACTTGGACATTGCGGCACATCTCCTATGCTGGCTTATGATATTCCACGTGTAACTAACTGCTAACCATAGAGTACTCAACTCACATGAACCAGTTTCAATCTCAACTAATAAGCCCGGCCCGGCTATAACATGCACTACCAGTGCTATTCAATGGACTTGGACATTGCGGCACATCTCCTATGCTGGCTTATGATATTCCACGTGTAACTCACTGCTAACCATAGAGCACTCAACTCACATGAACCAGTTTCAATCTCAACTAATAAGGCCCAGCCCGGCTATAACATGCACTACCAGTGCTATTCAATGGACTTGGACATTGCGGCACATCTCCTATGCTGGCTTATGATATTCCACGTGTAACTAACTGCTAACCATAGAGCACTCAACTCACATGAACCAGTTTCAATCTCAACTAATAAGCCCGGCCCGGCTATAACATGCACTACCAGTGCAATTCAATGGACTTGGACATTGCGGCACATCTCCTATGCTGGCTTATGATATTCCACGTGTAACTAACTGCTAACCATAGAGCACTCAACTCACATGAACCAGTTTCAATCTCAACTAATAAGGCCCAGCCCGGCTATAACATGCACTACCAGTGCTATTCAATGGACTTGGACATTGCGGCACATCTCCTATGCTGGCTTATGATATTCCACGTGTAACTAACTGCTAACCATAGAGCACTCAACTCACATGAACCAGTTTCAATCTCAACTAATAAGGCCCAGACCGGCTATAACATGCACTACCAGTGCTATTCAATGGACTTGGACATTGCGGCACATTTCCTATGCTGGCTTATGATATTCCACGTGTAACTAACTGCTAACCATAGAGCACTCAACTCACATGAACCAGTTTCAATCTCAACTAATAAGGCCCAGCCCGGCTATAACATGCACTACCAGTGCTATTCAATGGACTTGGACATTGCGGCACATCTCCTATGCTGGCTTATGATATTCCACGTGTAACTAACTGCTAACCATAGAGCACTCAACTCACATGAACCAGTTTCAATCTCAACTAATAAGCCCGGCCCGGCTGTAACATGCACTACCAGTGCTATTCAATGGACTTGGACATTGCGGCACATCTCCTATGCTGGCTTATGATATTCCACGTGTAACTAACTGCTAACCATAGAGCACTCAACTCACATGAACCAGTTTCAATCTCAACTAATAAGGCCCGGCCCGGCTATAACATGCACAACCAGTGCTATTCAATGGACTTGGACATTGCGGCACATCTCCTATGCTGGCTTATGATATTCCACGTGAAACTAACTGCTAACCATAGAGCACTCGACTCACATGAACCAGTTTCAATCTCAACTAATAAGGCCCAGCCCGGCTATAACATGCACTACCAGTGCTATTCAATGGACTTGGACATTGCGGCACAACTCCTATGCTGGCTTATGATATTCCACGTGTAACTAACTGCTAACCATAGAGCACTCAACTCACATGAACCAGTTTCAATCTCAACTAATAAGCCCGGCCCGGCTGTAACATGCACTACCAGTGCTATTCAATGGACTTGGACATTGCGGCACATCTCCTATGCTGGCTTATGATATTCCACGTGTAACTAACTGCTAACCATAGAGTACTCAACTCACATGAACCAGTTTCAATCTCAACTAATAAGGCCCAGCCCGGCTGTAACATGCACTACCAGTGCTATTCAATGGACTTGGACATTGCGGCACATCTCCTATGCTGGCTTATGATATTCCACGTGTAACTAACTGCTAACCATAGAGCACTCAACTCACATGAACCAGTTTCAATCTCAACTAATAAGGCCCAGCCCGGCTATAACATGCACTACCAGTGCTATTCAATGGACTTGGACATTGCGGCACATCTCCTATGCTGGCTTATGATATTCCACGTGTAACTAACTGCTAACCATAGAGCACTCAACTCACATGAACCAGTTTCAATCTCAACTAATAAGGCCCGGCCCGGCTATAACATGCACTACCAGTGCTATTCAATGGACTTGGACATTGCGGCACATCTCCTATGCTGGCTTATGATATTCCACGTGTAACTAACTGCTAACCATAGAGCACTCAACTCACATGAACCAGTTTCAATCTCAACTAATAAGCCCGGCCCGGCTATAACATGCACTACCAGTGCTATTCAATGGACTTGGACATTGCTTCACATCTCCTATGCTGGCTTATGATATTCCACGTGTAACTAACTGCTAACCATAGAGTACTCAACTCACATGAACCAGTTTCAATCTCAACTAATAAGGCCCAGCCCGGCTATAACAAGCACTACCAGTGCTATTTAATGGACTTGGACATTGCGGCACATCTCCTATGCTGGCTTATGATATTCCACGTGTAACTAACTGTTAACCATAGAGCACTCAACTCACATGAACCAGTTTCAATCTCAACTAATAAGGCCCAGCCCGGCTATAACATGCACTACCAGTGCTATTCAATGGACTTGGACATTGCGGCACATCTCCTATGCTGGCTTATGATATTCCACGTGTAACTAACTGCTAACCATAGAGCACTCAACTCACATGAACCAGTGTCAATCTCAACTAATAAGGCCCAGCCCGGCTATAACATGCACTACCAGTGCTATTCAATGGACTTGGACATTGCGGCACATCTCCCATGCTGGCTTATGATATTCCACGTGTAACTAACTGCTAACCATAGAGCACTCAACTCACATGAACCAGTTTCAATCTCAACTAATAAGCCCGGCCCGGCTGTAACATGCACTACCAGTGCTATTCAATGGACTTGGACATTGCGGCACATCTCTTATGCTGGCTTATGATATTCCACGTGTAACTAACTGCTAACCATAGAGCACTCAACTCACATGAACCAGTTTCAATCTCAACTAATAAGGCCCAGCCCGGCTATAACATGCACTACCAGTGCTATTCAATGGACTTGGACATTGCGGCACATCTCTTATGCTGGCTTATGATATTCCACGTGTAACTAACTGCTAACCATAGAGCACTCAACTCACATGAACCAGTTTCAATCTCAACTAATAAGCCCGGCCCGGCTATAACATGCACTACCAGTGCTATTCAATGGACTTGGACATTGCGGCACATCTCCTATGCTGGCTTATGATATTCCACGTGTAACTAACTGCTAACCATAGAGCACTCAACTCACATGAACCAGTTTCAATCTCAACTAATAAGCCCGGCCCGGCTGTAACATGCACTACCAGTGCTATTCAATGGACTTGGACATTGCGGCACATCTCCTATGCTGGCTTATGATATTCCACGTGTAACTAACTGCTAACCATAGAGCACTCAACTCACATGAACCAGTTTCAATCTCAACTAATAAGGCCCAGCCCGGCTGTAACATGCACTACCAGTGCTATTCAATGGACTTGGACATTGCGGCACATCTCCTATGCTGGCTTATGATATTCCACGTGTAACTAACTGCTAACCATAGAGCACTCAACTCACATGAACCAGTTTCAATCTCAACTAATAAGGCCCGGCCCGGCTATAACATGCACTACCAGTGCTATTCAATGGACTTGGACATTGCGGCACATCTCCTATGCTGGCTTATGATATTTAACGTGTAACTAACTGCTAACCATAGAGCACTCAACTCACATGAACCAGTTTCAATCTCAACTAATAAGGCCCGGCCCGGCTATAACATGCACTACCAGTGCTATTCAATGGACTTGGACATTGCGGCACATCTCCTATGCTGGCTTATGATATTCCACGTGTAACTAACTGCTAACCATAGAGCACTCAACTCACATGAACCAGTTTCAATCTCAACTAATAAGCCCGGCCCGGCTATAACATGCACTACCAGTGCTATTCAATGGACTTGGACATTGCGGCACATCTCCTATGCTGGCTTATGATATTCCACGTGTAACTAACTGCTAACCATAGAGCACTCAACTCACATGAACCAGTTTCAATCTCAACTAATAAGGCCCAGCCCGGCTGTAACATGCACTACCAGTGCTATTCAATGGACTTGGACATTGCGGCACATCTCCTATGCTGGCTTATGATATTCCACGTGTAACTAACTGCTAACCATAGAGCACTCAACTCACATGAACCAGTTTCAATCTCAACTAATAAGCCCGGCCCGGCTATAACATGCACTACCAGTGCTATTCAATGGACTTGGACATTGCGGCACATCTCCTATGCTGGCTTATGATATTCCACGTGTAACTAACTGCTTACCATAGAGCACTCAACTCACATGAACCAGTTTCAATCTCAACTAATAAGGCCCAGCCCGGCTATAACATGCACTACCAGTGCTATTCAATGGACTTGGACATTGCGGCACATCTCCTATGCTGGCTTATGATATTCCACGTGTAACTAACTGCTAACCATAGAGTACTCAACTCACATGAACCAGTTTCAATCTCAACTAATAAGGCCCAGCCCGGCTATAACATGCACTACCAGTGCTATTCAATGGACTTCGACATTGCGGCACATCTCCTATGCTGGCTTATGATATTCCACGTGTAACTAACTGCTAACCATAGAGCACTCAACTCACATGAACCAGTTTCAATCTCAACTAATAAGGCCCAGCCCGGCTATAACATGCACTACCAGTGCTATTCAATGGACTTGGACATTGCGGCACATCTCCTATGCTGGCTTATGATATTCCACGTGTAACTAACTGCTAACCATAGAGCACTCAACTCACATGAACCAGTTTCAATCTCAACTAATAAGGCCCAGCCCGGCTTTAACATGCACTACCAGTGCTATTCAATGGACTTGGACATTGCGGCACATCTCCTATGCTGGCTTATGATATTCCACGTGTAACTAACTGCTAACCATAGAGCACTCAACTCACATGAACCAGTTTCAATCTCAACTAATAAGCCCGGCCCGGCTATAACATGCACTACCAGTGCTATTCAATGGACTTGGACATTGCGGCACATCTCCTATGCTGGCTTATGATATTCCACGTGTAACTAACTGCTAACCATAGAGCACTCAACTCACATGAACCAGTTTCAATCTCAACTAATAAGCCCGGCCCGGCTATAACATGCACTACCAGTGCTATTCAATGGACTTGGACATTGCGGCACATCTCCTATGCTGGCTTATGATATTCCACGTGTAACTAACTGCTAACCATAGAGCACTCAACTCACATGAACCAGTTTCAATCTCAACTAATAAGCCCGGCCCGGCTATAACATGCACTACCAGTGCTATTCAATGGACTTGGACATTGCGGCACATCTCCTATGCTGGCTTATGATATTCCACGTGTAACTAACTGCTAACCATAGAGCACTCAACTCACATGAACCAGTTTCAATCTCAACTAATAAGCCCGGCCCGGCTATAACATGCACTACCAGTGCTATTCAATGGACTTGGACATTGCGGCACATCTCCTATGCTGGCTTATGATATTCCACGTGTAACTAACTGCTAACCATAGAGCACTCAACTCACATGAACCAGTTTCAATCTCAACTAATAAGCCCGGCCCGGCTGTAACATGCACTACCAGTGCTATTCAATGGACTTGGACATTGCGGCACATCTCCTATGCTGGCTTATGATATTCCACGTGTAACTAACTGCTAACCATAGAGCACTCAACTCACATGAACCAGTTTCAATCTCAACTAATAAGGCCCAGCCCGGCTATAACATGCACTACCAGTGCTATTCAATGGACTTGGACATTGCGGCACATCTCTTATGCTGGCTTATGATATTCCACGTGTAACTAACTGCTAACCATAGAGCACTCAACTCACATGAACCAGTTTCAATCTCAACTAATAAGCCCGGCCCGGCTATAACATGCACTACCAGTGCTATTCAATGGACTTGGACATTGCGGCACATCTCCTATGCTGGCTTATGATATTCCACGTGTAACTAACTGCTAACCATAGAGCACTCAACTCACATGAACCAGTTTCAATCTCAACTAATAAGCCCGGCCCGGCTGTAACATGCACTACCAGTGCTATTCAATGGACTTGGACATTGCGGCACATCTCCTATGCTGGCTTATGATATTCCACGTGTAACTAACTGCTAACCATAGAGCACTCAACTCACATGAACCAGTTTCAATCTCAACTAATAAGGCCCAGCCCGGCTGTAACATGCACTACCAGTGCTATTCAATGGACTTGGACATTGCGGCACATCTCCTATGCTGGCTTATGATATTCCACGTGTAACTAACTGCTAACCATAGAGCACTCAACTCACATGAACCAGTTTCAATCTCAACTAATAAGGCCCGGCCCGGCTATAACATGCACTACCAGTGCTATTCAATGGACTTGGACATTGCGGCACATCTCCTATGCTGGCTTATGATATTTAACGTGTAACTAACTGCTAACCATAGAGCACTCAACTCACATGAACCAGTTTCAATCTCAACTAATAAGGCCCGGCCCGGCTATAACATGCACTACCAGTGCTATTCAATGGACTTGGACATTGCGGCACATCTCCTATGCTGGCTTATGATATTCCACGTGTAACTAACTGCTAACCATAGAGCACTCAACTCACATGAACCAGTTTCAATCTCAACTAATAAGCCCGGCCCGGCTATAACATGCACTACCAGTGCTATTCAATGGACTTGGACATTGCGGCACATCTCCTATGCTGGCTTATGATATTCCACGTGTAACTAACTGCTAACCATAGAGCACTCAACTCACATGAACCAGTTTCAATCTCAACTAATAAGGCCCAGCCCGGCTGTAACATGCACTACCAGTGCTATTCAATGGACTTGGACATTGCGGCACATCTCCTATGCTGGCTTATGATATTCCACGTGTAACTAACTGCTAACCATAGAGCACTCAACTCACATGAACCAGTTTCAATCTCAACTAATAAGCCCGGCCCGGCTATAACATGCACTACCAGTGCTATTCAATGGACTTGGACATTGCGGCACATCTCCTATGCTGGCTTATGATATTCCACGTGTAACTAACTGCTTACCATAGAGCACTCAACTCACATGAACCAGTTTCAATCTCAACTAATAAGGCCCAGCCCGGCTATAACATGCACTACCAGTGCTATTCAATGGACTTGGACATTGCGGCACATCTCCTATGCTGGCTTATGATATTCCACGTGTAACTAACTGCTAACCATAGAGTACTCAACTCACATGAACCAGTTTCAATCTCAACTAATAAGGCCCAGCCCGGCTATAACATGCACTACCAGTGCTATTCAATGGACTTCGACATTGCGGCACATCTCCTATGCTGGCTTATGATATTCCACGTGTAACTAACTGCTAACCATAGAGCACTCAACTCACATGAACCAGTTTCAATCTCAACTAATAAGGCCCAGCCCGGCTATAACATGCACTACCAGTGCTATTCAATGGACTTGGACATTGCGGCACATCTCCTATGCTGGCTTATGATATTCCACGTGTAACTAACTGCTAACCATAGAGCACTCAACTCACATGAACCAGTTTCAATCTCAACTAATAAGGCCCAGCCCGGCTTTAACATGCACTACCAGTGCTATTCAATGGACTTGGACATTGCGGCACATCTCCTATGCTGGCTTATGATATTCCACGTGTAACTAACTGCTAACCATAGAGCACTCAACTCACATGAACCAGTTTCAATCTCAACTAATAAGCCCGGCCCGGCTATAACATGCACTACCAGTGCTATTCAATGGACTTGGACATTGCGGCACATCTCCTATGCTGGCTTATGATATTCCACGTGTAACTAACTGCTAACCATAGAGCACTCAACTCACATGAACCAGTTTCAATCTCAACTAATAAGCCCGGCCCGGCTATAACATGCACTACCAGTGCTATTCAATGGACTTGGACATTGCGGCACATCTCCTATGCTGGCTTATGATATTCCACGTGTAACTAACTGCTAACCATAGAGCACTCAACTCACATGAACCAGTTTCAATCTCAACTAATAAGCCCGGCCCGGCTATAACATGCACTACCAGTGCTATTCAATGGACTTGGACATTGCGGCACATCTCCTATGCTGGCTTATGATATTCCACGTGTAACTAACTGCTAACCATAGAGCACTCAACTCACATGAACCAGTTTCAATCTCAACTAATAAGCCCGGCCCGGCTATAACATGCACTACCAGTGCTATTCAATGGACTTGGACATTGCGGCACATCTCCTATGCTGGCTTATGATATTCCACGTGTAACTAACTGCTAACCATAGAGCACTCAACTCACATGAACCAGTTTCAATCTCAACTAATAAGCCCGGCCCGGCTGTAACATGCACTACCAGTGCTATTCAATGGACTTGGACATTGCGGCACATCTCCTATGCTGGCTTATGATATTCCACGTGTAACTAACTGCTAACCATAGAGCACTCAACTCACATGAACCAGTTTCAATCTCAACTAATAAGCCCGGCCCGGCTATAACATGCACTACCAGTGCTATTCAATGGACTTGGACATTGCGGCACATCTCCTATGCTGGCTTATGATATTCCACGTGTAACTAACTGCTAACCATAGAGCACTCAACTCACATGAACCAGTTTCAATCTCAACTAATAAGCCCGGCCCGGCTATAACATGCACTACCAGTGCTATTCAATGGACTTGGACATTGCGGCACATCTCCTATGCTGGCTTATGATATTCCACGTGTAACTAACTGCTAACCATAGAGCACTCAACTCACATGAACCAGTTTCAATCTCAACTAATAAGCCCGGCCCGGCTATAACATGCACTACCAGTGCTATTCAATGGACTTGGACATTGCGGCACATCTCCTATGCTGGCTTATGATATTCCACGTGTAACTAACTGCTAACCATAGAGCACTCAACTCACATGAACCAGTTTCAATCTCAACTAATAAGCCCGGCCCGGCTATAACATGCACTACCAGTGCTATTCAATGGACTTGGACATTGCGGCACATCTCCTATGCTGGCTTATGATATTCCACGTGTAACTAACTGCTAACCATAGAGCACTCAACTCACATGAACCAGTTTCAATCTCAACTAATAAGGCCCAGCCCGGCTATAACATGCACTACCAGTGCTATTCAATGGACTTGGACATTGCGGCACATCTCCTATGCTGGCTTATGATATTCCACGTGTAACTAACTGCTAACCATAGAGCACTCAACTCACATGAACCAGTTTCAATCTCAACTAATAAGGCCCAGCCCGGCTATAACATGCACTACCAGTGCTATTCAATGGACTTGGACATTGCGGCACATCTCCTATGCTGGCTTATGATATTCCACGTGTAACTAACTGCTAACCATAGAGCACTCAACTCACATGAACCAGTTTCAATCTCAACTAATAAGCCCGGCCCGGCTATAACATGCACTACCAGTGCTATTCAATGGACTTGGACATTGCGGCACATCTCCTATGCTGGCTTATGATATTCCACGTGTAACTAACTGCTAACCATAGAGCACTCAACTCACATGAACCAGTTTCAATCTCAACTAATAAGCCCGGCCCGGCTATAACATGCACTACCAGTGCTATTCAATGGACTTGGACATTGCGGCACATCTCCTATGCTGGCTTATGATATTCCACGTGTAACTAACTGCTAACCATAGAGCACTCAACTCACATGAACCAGTTTCAATCTCAACTAATAAGCCCGGCCCGGCTATAACATGCACTACCAGTGCTATTCAATGGACTTGGACATTGCGGCACATCTCCTATGCTGGCTTATGATATTCCACGTGTAACTAACTGCTAACCATAGAGCACTCAACTCACATGAACCAGTTTCAATCTCAACTAATAAGGCCCGGCCCGGCTATAACATGCACTACCAGTGCTATTCAATGGACTTGGACATTGCGGCACATCTCCTATGCTGGCTTATGATATTCCACGTGTAACTAACTGCTAACCATAGAGCACTCAACTCACATGAACCAGTTTCAATCTCAACTAATAAGCCCGGCCCGGCTATAACATGCACTACCAGTGCTATTCAATGGACTTGGACATTGCGGCACATCTCTTATGCTGGCTTATGATATTCCACGTGTAACTAACTGCTAACCATAGAGCACTCAACTCACATGAACCAGTTTCAATCTCAACTAATAAGGCCCAGCCCGGCTGTAACATGCACTACCAGTGCTATTCAATGGACTTGGACATTGCGGCACATCTCCTATGCTGGCTTATGATATTCCACGTGTAACTAACTGCTAACCATAGAGCACTCAACTCACATGAACCAGTTTCAATCTCAACTAATAAGCCCGGCCCGGCTATAACATGCACTACCAGTGCTATTCAATGGACTTGGACATTGCGGCACATCTCCTATGCTGGCTTATGATATTCCACGTGTAACTAACTGCTAACCATAGAGCACTCAACTCACATGAACCAGTTTCAATCTCAACTAATAAGCCCGGCCCGGCTATAACATGCACTACCAGTGCTATTCAATGGACTTGGACATTGCGGCACATCTCCTATGCTGGCTTATGATATTCCACGTGTAACTAACTGCTAACCATAGAGCACTCAACTCACATGAACCAGTTTCAATCTCAACTAATAAGGCCCAGCCCGGCTATAACATGCACTACCAGTGCTATTCAATGGACTTGGACATTGCGGCACATCTCCTATGCTGGCTTATGATATTCCACGTGTAACTAACTGCTAACCATAGAGCACTCAACTCACATGAACCAGTTTCAATCTCAACTAATAAGGCCCAGCCCGGCTGTAACATGCACTACCAGTGCTATTCAATGGACTTGGACATTGCGGCACATCTCCTATGCTGGCTTATGATATTCCACGTGTAACTAACTGCTAACCATAGAGCACTCAACTCACATGAACCAGTTTCAATCTCAACTAATAAGGCCCAGCCCGGCTATAACATGCACTACCAGTGCTATTCAATGGACTTGGACATTGCGGCACATCTCCTATGCTGGCTTATGATATTCCACGTGTAACTAACTGCTAACCATAGAGCACTCAACTCACATGAACCAGTTTCAATCTCAACTAATAAGCCCGGCCCGGCTATAACATGCACTACCAGTGCTATTCAATGGACTTGGACATTGCGGCACATCTCCTATGCTGGCTTATGATATTCCACGTGTAACTTACTGCTAACCATAGAGCACTCAACTCACATGAACCAGTTTCAATCTCAACTAATAAGGCCGGCCCGGCTATAACATGCACTACCAGTGCTATTCAATGGACTTGGACATTGCGGCACATCTCCTATGCTGGCTTATGATATTCCACGTGTAACTAACTGCTAACCATAGAGCACTCAACTCACATGAACCAGTTTCAATCTCAACTAATAAGGCCCAGCCCGGCTATAACATGCACTACCAGTGCTATTCAATGGACTTGGACATTGCGGCACATCTCCTATGCTGGCTTATGATATTCCACGTGTAACTAACTGCTAACCATAGAGCACTCAACTCACATGAACCAGTTTCAATCTCAACTAATAAGCCCGGCCCGGCTATAACATGCACTACCAGTGCTATTCAATGGACTTGGACATTGCGGCACATCTCCTATGCTGGCTTATGATATTCCACGTGTAACTAACTGCTAACCATAGAGCACTCAACTCACATGAACCAGTTTCAATCTCAACTAATAAGCCCGGCCCAACTATAACATGCACTACCAGTGCTATTCAATGGACTTGGACATTGCGGCACATCTCCTATGCTGGCTTATGATATTCCACGTGTAACTAACTGCTAACCATAGAGCACTCAACTCACATGAACCAGTTTCAATCTCAACTAATAAGGCCCAGCCCGGCTGTAACATGCACTACCAGTGCTATTCAATGGACTTGGACATTGCGGCACATCTCCTATGCTGGCTTATGATATTCCACGTGTAACTAACTGCTAACCATAGAGCACTCAACTCACATGAACCAGTTTCAATCTCAACTAATAAGGCCCAGCCCGGCTATAACATGCACTACCAGTGCTATTCAATGGACTTGGACATTGCGGCACATCTCCTATGCTGGCTTATGATATTCCACGTGTAACTAACTGCTAACCATAGAGCACTCAACTCACATGAACCAGTTTCAATCTCAACTAATAAGGCCCGGCCCGGCTGTAACATGCGTACTTTGGTATAAAAGCACCAAATTTTTACCACACATACCAGATACCCAACCATTCATTAAAATACCGGGAGCCACCTCAGATTTTGCCCATGACGCCCGTGGCGGCCATTTTAAAAAATTGCGCCTATTTTGATATATTGCGCTAAATTCAACTGGAATATGACATGCGACACCATCTTTCCTACTAAATCGATCATGGGGAACTCGAATATAACATCAGAATTCTCCATTTGCTCAACGCTTACCCGTCATACTTGATATGACGGTCAAATGAAGTGGGTAGGGATGGCACCCGGTAAAATTTACCGGTAAATTTACCGATTATTAATTTACCGGTAAAAAAATGGTAAATTATGTTTTTTTAATCCTTTTGAATGTATGAATGGAGATATCAAATTTTAAGTAATAAGTATTTAAATAAACTTCAGTGTGACAACATTAGCAGTTAAGCATATTTTACGTTCAATTTTTGTTGTCCTCAATAAATCTGAATGATAATTCTTTTACATATTACTTCCAATGTCGGAATCTTTGTCAGGGTTTGCTTGTTTAGCAGACACAGAATAGCGATTGTAACTTGATCAAATCGGTAAGGTCGACAATTCCTCTATGGGAGAAGAGCACAGGCATGGAATACTAGTTGGTCGAATCAATTTGCTAGTCTGCCATATGTTATTTCGATAAGCTCTATCATCCCTTATCAATCAATATGCAGTATTGTCATCATTAACATTGATTATAGATGTAGTAGCCTATTGTTATTGTCCTGACTGGTAATCTTTGTAAATGGGTCAAATAATAAAGTAGGGTCATTTTTGTATTTGGTATAGTCATGATTTGGTATCTGCTATCATTTTTCAAAATTTACCGTTAACCGGTAAATTTACCGGTAAATTTACAAATTTTTTCAGAACCGGTAAAAGTGCCATCCCTAGAAGTGGGCAACATGACATGCGACACCATTTTTCCCACTAAATCGACCATGGAGAACTCGAATAAGCCATAAAAATACTCGATTTGTTTACTGGTCACCCATTGAGACCATTTTATAAAATGGCACCCACTTAAAAATGTCACACGAATAAAAAATTGTCATGCGACACCATCTTTCCAACTAATTCGACCATGGGGATTTGAATATGGAATCAAAATACTCAATTTGCTTACTGGTAACCCGTGGCAGCCATTTTAAAAAAATGACACCACATAAAGAAACATATAAATTTAAAATTGTCATGCGGCACCATCTTTCCTATTAAATCGGTCATGGGGAACTCGAATATGTCATAAAAACTTTCAATTTACTTACTGGTCACCCGTAGCGGGCATTATTTGAACATGGCAGCTATTCATAAAATAAGATATTTCATAGAAAAGTCCGTAGTATGTAACGTGACTTCATCCATTGTAAAAAATTTAAACTGGTATTAGAGTATACTATTGGCTCATTATATCAATCATTTGGCCAATATAATTTTTCCTACCTCTGTGAAGAGCCATCGTGGATAACAAATTGTCTTGGGCTGCGGAATCTACGAGGGCTGTCCCGAATGTATGCAACTTTGGGCATAACTTTGCTACTTATTCAAATACTAGTCTATTCAAATTACCAATGTGATAAAGTAAATGTTCTTCTGTGGGTACATCGTTTCCACTCAACACTCTCTGAGTCACAAGAGATGCGAGACTTCATCAGATGAGGCCATCACATTTTTATCAGACAATCCATTCCTTTCAAATACCGTTTTATGAATTGTCGAGTGTACCTAGGTCCTAGGTAATACATAGGCATTATTTTTGTTGGTGATCGACCCCTGGAAATCAAACTGTGTGTAGGTTGGTACGTAAATATTTCTCCTAGAAACCTGAAATATTTAGAGTTTAAAAATGGCTGAAAGTTGCAATGGATGGTAAAAGACTTGACTGACTCTGTGCTTGTGAATGTGAATCCACCTCCAAGTACCGTATAGCTATGCTCTGAATAGCAAGCCACTAACACCGAGTCTATCAGACGGAATGCTCAAGTGGAGGCTTCGCTCGGAAACACAGCGATCAGATAACTCTAATTATAACGCAGCGGAGTTATTAGTTCATTAATACCGAACTCCTCAGTAAGACATGGCCAACATGTTGAATGGTTTACGGCTCAACTTCACCTTGGAGCTGTTGTGGCCCATCGAATCGTCATTTACATTTGACAATCTTATGTAGAAACAAGACTTTGTACAAAATCTGTTTTTATGTGTTAGTTTCCATTCTTTACAACTCAAAATACGTCAGTGAAACGCATGACAAATTGCATTTGAAAGAACTGTGGTGAAAATTAATCGAATTTCAAACATTTAAAAATGTCACATGTACCTACCTCTATAGTACATCCATGAACACATTCCACTAAACAATGCTATCCTCTGAAGACTAGAGCGGATCTCTTGTTGAAATCATATTGCGATCTGAACATTAAGGCCGGTCATACTTTTTAGTTTTTTTTCCCACCAACGGTCAGCTTTGAGCGGCTTTAGAGCGAAATACAAAATATAAATTGCCATATTTAGCAAACGGTTATGAATATCGAAAAAGCAAGCCAGAGGTGACAAGAATTTAAAACCTTTATATCTACATTTTCATCGCTAACTGTCCTAACTTTGCTCACTAGGTACTAGGTATGTGGTCAGCATTTTGTCGGGCACGAAAACACTCGATTGCTCGTCCGTCTGTAGTTCGTCGCTCGCACGGTGTGTTTTCGTGCCCGACAAATGCTGACCACATAGTAGGAGCAAAGTTATGACAGTAAGCGATGAACATTAAGATAAAGGTTCAATACATGTCACCTCTGGCTTGCTTTATGTCATTCATAACCGTTTGCCAAATGTGGCAATTTATATTTTGTATTTCCCTCTAAAGCCGCTCAAAGCCGACCGTTGGTGGGAAAAAACAACTAACCGGCCTTACGGAGATGCATTGCTCAAAAAGGTATACATATCTGTGACAATAATCCAAGAAATAAGACAAACTCAATGTTGTGATGACCAAACTGAACTCCAAGCAGGACAAATGGGGAATCATATTCGTCCGCCCCACGTGACTACTATTGCGCTGATATTGTCTGCGGAATGTCTGGCTACAAGCATGAAGGTGACTGCTGGCGGCAGGTTACTTCAGGTTGCTACTAATTGTAGGAATTGCTCGCTTAATGAGCTCGTTATGTGGCGCTAGCGGCGCGTGACTCGGTTCATACTTCACACCATCATGTCATACACACACGTGGCTCGGTTCGTACTTCACACCATCATGTCATACACACACGTGGCTCGGTGTATACTTCACACCATCATGTCATACACACACGTGGCTCGGTTCATACTTCCCACCATCATGTCATACACACACGTGGCTCGGTTCATACTTCACACCATCATGTCATACACACACGTGGCTCGGTGTATACTTCACACCATCATGTCATACACACACGTGGCTCGGTTCATACTTCACACCATCATGTCATACACACACGTGGCTCGGTTCATACTTCACACCATCATGTCATACACACACGTGGCTCGGTTCATACTTCACACCATCATGTCATACACACACGTGGCTCGGTGTATACTTCACACCATCATGTCATACACACACGTGGCTCGGTTCATACTTCACACCATCATGTCATACACACACGTGGCTCGGTTCATACTTCACACCATCATGTCATACACACACGTGGCTCGGTTCATACTTCACACCATCATGTCATACACACACGTGGCTCGGTGTATACTTCACACCATCATGTCATACACACACGTGGCTCGGTTCATACTTCACACCATCATGTCATACACACACGTGGCTCGGTTCATACTTCACACCATCATGTCATACACACACGTGGCTCGGTTCATACTTCACACCATCATGTCATACACACACGTGGCTCGGTTCATACTTCACACCATCATGTCATACACACACGTGGCTCGGTTCATACTTCACACCATCATGTCATACACACACGTGGCTCGGTGTATACTTCACACCATCATGTCATACACACACGTGGCTCGGTTCATACTTCACACCATCATGTCATACACACACGTGGCTCGGTTCATACTTCACACCATCATGTCATACACACACGTGGCTCGGTTCATACTTCACACCATCATGTCATACACACACGTGGCTCGGTGTATACTTCACACCATCATGTCATACACACACGTGGCTCGGTTCATACTTCACACCATCATGTCATACACACACGTGGCTCGGTTCATACTTCACACCATCATGTCATACACACACGTGGCTCGGTTCATACTTCACACCATCATGTCATACACACACGTGGCTCGGTGTATACTTCACACCATCATGTCATACACACACGTGGCTCGGTTCATACTTCACACCATCATGTCATACACACACGTGGCTCGGTTCATACTTCACACCATCATGTCATACACACACGTGGCTCGGTTCATACTTCACACCATCATGTCATACACACACGTGGCTCGGTTCATACTTCACACCATCATGTCATACACACACGTGGCTCGGTGTATACTTCACACCATCATGTCATACACACACGTGGCTCGGTTCATACTTCACACCATCATGTCATACACACACGTGGCTCGGTTCATACTTCACACCATCATGTCATACACACACGTGGCTCGGTTCATACTTCACACCATCATGTCATACACACACGTGGCTCGGTGTATACTTCACACCATCATGTCATACACACACGTGGCTCGGTTCATACTTCACACCATCATGTCATACACACACGTGGCTCGGTTCATACTTCACACCATCATGTCATACACACACGTGGCTCGGTTCATACTTCACACCATCATGTCATACACACACGTGGCTCGGTTCATACTTCACACCATCATGTCACACACACGTGGCTCGGTTCATACTTCACACCATCATGTCATACACACACGTGGCTCGGTTCATACTTCACACCATCATGTCATACACACACGTGGCTCGGTTCATACTTCACACCATCATGTCACACACACGTGGCTCGGTTCATACTTCACACCATCATGTCATACACACACGTGGCTCGGTTCATACTTCACACCATCATGTCATACACACACGTGGCTCGGTTCATACTTCACACCATCATGTCATACACACACGTGGCTATCAAATTATCACATGCAGTTTTTACGTCTGATGATACTTTGCTTGAAGGGATGTATGGGCCGCCATTTTAAAACCGGAAGTGACATGTTATCTTAAAAACGGATGAACCGAATGACTTGGAAATTTTATCGCATGTTCTGATTTGTCCTATGATGATAACATGCGCTATTTTTTTGTGCCGCTAATTTGAAACCGGAAGTGACATCGTATCTCGAAAACAGCTTGTTCGATTTGGACGAAACTTTAGCCAATGGATTCAGACGGTCATCTTTAACACACAACAATAATAAAACTATAAATTAAAAATCAATAAAACCGGAAATGACGTCATTAATTTTCAAAATCTTTCAAGATCCCTCTTTTTAAACTATAAATACAATATTCACGCCAAATAGTGAAATATAAGCATTTATAAATATATATTCAATGTTGCAGTTCTTTCAGCCGCCATTTTGACAACCGAAAGTGATGCATAAACTCGGAAATCTTGCGCTATACTAATTCACTACAAAACGGCATCACTTCCTGTTGTCTAATGGCGACTAAAAGCACTGCCTTGAATTCCTACATATTTAAACTTACATTTTTATGTCACTATAGGGCGTCTGAATATTTGTATTTATAATATGAAAAGAGGGGTTTAGAAAGATTTTGAAAATATGACATCATTTCCGGTTTTGTTAATTTTTAAGACCGTCTGAGTCAATTAGTCCCAGTTACGTCCAAATCAAACGAGCCGTTTTGAGATATGAAGCCACTTCCGGTTTCAAAATGGATGCACAACAAAAATGTAAGAGCAAGGTATCATCATAGGACAAAACTGAACATGCGATAAAAGTTCCAAGTCATTCGGTTCAGCCGTTTTTAAGAAAACATGTCACTTACGGTATCAAAATGGCGGTCCCAACATCCCTTAAAGCAAAGTATCATCAGACGCAAAAACTGCATGTGATAATTTTTTCAGGTCAATTGGTTCAGCATTTTGGGTTAATAATTTCAAAAAAGTGATTTTTAAGTGTTATATTATGCGAAAAAAACTTCTTAAAACTTTGTTTGATAACAATTAGTAAATGCGTGATGAACTTTTGATCATATTCACATCAAAAATATTAGCATGTATTAGGTACCAACATTTTCCTGCAAACACATTTACTCTACCTCTCTTCGTTACGTCACTACGGCTGACTTTTTAAATGACGTTTCCCCTTCACATTTGTGCTAAAAACTTTTTTTTGTTCTAATCAGCGAATTTTTCTGAATAAGGTCTGATGAAAAGACAAATCTTGCAAATTGTCCCGAGTTAAATGCTTCGTTGCTTGGCCTATAATTGTCCTTATGAAGTGAGACACAATGGAACCAGCATTCAGTTCAGATGGTGAGAGTGAACATTAATCATTTTCATACATTTCAAAAATATGTAAATAAATATAATTTGAACTGTGTTATTTTCACTCGCTTGATATTGAAGGCATTGGGAAGCGACAGTGAAAGGGCATGTAAATATATTAGTGAATGACCACAGTTGACCTTGCCCGGCCACGGTGGCTCCTCAGCTTTCACTCTTACTTTTCCACTTTGTTCATCAGTTCCATTTGATCCTTTGATGTGATCCCTCATCGAACTACTCGGCAAACGCAAGGAGGTGAACACTTACGGAGCAAACAAACACAATCGCAATCGCTGTGAAATGATATCACTAACTTAGCGGATAAGTTCACGACTAGCGGCTGTTGGCAAAACATCACAGTGGATGGAACTAAACACAGAGACTCGATAAGACGTGAGCAAATACAATTAGCAGAGTGCATCTTCACATATGACTCAATTATACTCGAGATAACACATTAGACACCTGTCCGCTGTTGGGACTTGGGCATGAAACATTTGCAATCAAAATAAATATATTAGTTAGGTAGGTACTACCTAGTAGGCATTATTCTGTAAAAAAAATATATTTTCGGCTGAACTTTCCGTTTGAGGTGCAACGTGTTGTGTTGTGAGTGACCCATGTTAAAAATTGTAACTTGCCATTTTGTCCGACCAACTTTACAAAAATCTGTTTCTCTGTGTAGACCTAAATTTCCAATTTCCAATTCCAAATAAGTCGCTAAAATGAAATGACTTTTGCAATAAATAACGGTGAATTGTCCTTTAGGGTGCAAAACAACGGTTCTTGTCACCATCAGTTTTCTCCCAAGAGGTGTTTGTCAGAGTTCTCTGCTGGCATTTCCCCACCAATGGAATGCTACCTTGACGTGGTGGTGGGGCTTAAGGGGCCGCCTCATATAACGAGTGTTGGTCCTAACTAAGTGCAGTCCAGGGTCGACCTAGTCCCATGCCCTCCTCAAATTCTCGGGCCCCTCGGGCCGGGCTCCCCCCTCTAGATGGTGATCCCCCTGAAATCGGGTTCCACAGGCCCGAAGTCCCCCGCCCCCCGGTCTCTCTCCATTCTGTGCTGGCTTTCCTACCAGTTTCAGACTCCCCCGGATCGGGCCCGTTGGGTCGACCCCTCCCCGTTTCCTCCACTTGTGATCAACAAAGATAAAAGTAATAACCTCGTCGTTGACGCGCCGTTAAACGATAATAATCTAATGAGACATGTGTTGCGCATGAGCAGTGTGACGTCATCACAGAGCATGCAAGATGTTCAGCAGGTGGTTTGTTACTTAGCCATGTGTAGCACACTTCTTCCTCAACTTCCGTTGGGGAGAGTCACAAAATACAGCTCCATTAAATAGCAGAAGTACGTGTGCTAATAGTTATCACCACCACAATTAAATAGATAAAACATAACTAAGCTGGCCAATAAGACTAAATATGTCAAAGTGCCAATAAAAACGCCGAGTAAAAAAAAAAGTGAACTTTAAATATAATAAGCTGGCAGATATGACTCTAGTCATTGCCATTCAACCCCGACACGTGGTGATAACTGATATCCTCAGTAATTCTGAACTTTAAATATATATTAAGTATTTCACAATAACTGAAGATGGCTTATGCCAAAACATAACGTGTGTGAAAAATAAAACATTACAATAATAATTACATATAACAAAAATACATTATCGAAACCAAATTGAGCTGGCCGCTATGACTTATTGTCAAGGCCATTAAACCCCGAAGAGAAGAAGAAGAAGCCATGTGTAGGGCTACAGCAGGGACAGCATGACATTGGAGACACCAACACCAAGCCAACACATAGGAGATAATCCCTCCCTAATATCCTAACCAACCTTGTGCAGTTCATTTTACGTAAAATGTCAATAATATTTAGTGTACCTACCTACCTACCTTCCTAGCTAATTCTTGAGTTGAACTTGACAATAAACATGATTATAAAGACAATTACCTACTCGAGGAAAATCTGAAATTTTTAAGATTAGCTTCTTTATTTTTTTTTAAATTGGGTTTTTGCTACAGATCGACTAAAAAAGCGAAGATAATTATTTTCACATCTGTACCTAAATCTTTCAGTACCTACAGCAAAGGAATACCTACTTTGATTGCGATGGGGTTGGTTGCATTGTTTTCCTGAGAACATTCAGTTTACTTCCTGTCGTTCGGATTGATTGCTCAACATCGATCCTGTCAGTTCGTCGCATTTTCTCAAGTCACCAAGAAAACTTCAAAAAATCATCGACCGAACAGAAGATGTGGTCGAGGATTTTACTCAATGACAGAAAATTGACACTTATCAACCTGTCAATTGTCTAGGTCCTTAAAAACGTGTCAAGTAAGTACACTCGACAATTCATAAAACGGTATTTGAACGAAACAGATTGGCTGCTGGTCAGGTTCCTTGACAATCAATCCTTGTTATTATCAATGAAATCAGAGCTCACCTACTAGAGGTAGATGACGAGTAAGTATAGACTTCATCAGATGATGCCATCACATTTTTTTCAGACAATCCATTTCTTTCAAATACCGTTTTATGAATTGTCGAGTGTACCTACTACTTGCCAACCTGTCAATGTCTAGGTACTTGAAAACGTGTCATGAGGTACCTACTACTTGCCAACCTGTCAATGTCTAGGTACTTGAAAACGTGTCATGAGGTACCTACTACTTGCCAACCTGTCAATGTCTAGGTACTTGAAAACGTGTCATGAGGTACCTACTACTTGCCAACCTGTCAATGTCTAGGTACTTGAAAACGTGTCATGAGGTACCTACTACTTGCCAACCTGTCAATGTCTAGGTACTTGAAAACGTGTCATGAGGTACCTACTACTTGCCAACCTGTCAATGTCTAGGTACTTGAAAACGTGTCAAGTAGGTACCTACTACTTGCCAACCTGTCAATGTCTAGGTACTTGAAAACGTGTCATGAGGTACCTACTACTTGCCAACCTGTCAATGTCTAGGTACTTGAAAACGTGTCATGAGGTACCTACTACTTGCCAACCTGTCAATGTCTAGGTACTTGAAAACGTGTCATGAGGTACCTACTACTTGCCAACCTGTCAATGTCTAGGTACTTGAAAACGTGTCATGAGGTACCTACTACTTGCCAACCTGTCAATGTCTAGGTACTTGAAAACGTGTCATGAGGTACCTACTACTTGCCAACCTGTCAATGTCTAGGTACTTGAAAACGTGTCATGAGGTACCTACTACTTGTCAACCTGTCAATGTCTAGGTACTTGAAAACGTGTCATGAGGTACCTACTACTTGCCAACCTGTCAATGTCTAGGTACTTGAAAACGTGTCAAGTAGGTACCTACTACTTGCCAACCTGTCAATGTCTAGGTACTTGAAAACGTGTCATGAGGTACCTACTACTTGCCAACCTGTCAATGTCTAGGTACTTGAAAACGTGTCAAGTAGGTACCTACTACTTGCCAACCTGTCAATGTCTAGGTACTTGAAAACGTGTCATGAGGTACCTACTACTTGCCAACCTGTCAATGTCTAGGTACTTGAAAACGTGTCAAGTAGGTACCTACTACTTGCCAACCTGTCAATGTCTAGGTACTTGAAAACGTGTCATGAGGTACCTACTACTTGCCAACCTGTCAATGTCTAGGTACTTGAAAACGTGTCATGAGGTACCTACTACTTGCCAACCTGTCAATGTCTAGGTACTTGAAAACGTGTCATGAGGTACCTACTACTTGCCAACCTGTCAATGTCTAGGTACTTGAAAACGTGTCATGAGGTACCTACTACTTGCCAACCTGTCAATGTCTAGGTACTTGAAAACGTGTCATGAGGTACCTACCCTGCTGAAAATTCTTGCCAAGATCTTGCAAGATCTTGCAAGATCTTGCTAAGATCTTGTATTAACCAAGATCTTGCCAAGATCTTGCTAAGATCTTATCAAGATCTTGGATTTACCAAGATCTTGGTAATATCTTGATAAGATCTTATCAAGATCTTGACAAGACCTAATCAAGATCTTGCTAAGATCTTACCAAGATCTTGCCAAGATCTTACCAAGATCTTGGTAATATCTTGATAAGATCTTATCAAGATCTTAACAAGACCTAATCAAGATCTTGCCAAGATCTTACCAAGATCTTGGTAAGATCTTGGTAATATCTTAATAAGATTTTATCAAGATCTTGACAAGACCTAATCAAGATCTTGCCAAGATCTTGCCAAGATCTTGCCAAGATCTTACCAAGATTTTTTCAAGATCTTGCTAAGGCCCTTAGGAAAATTTCCTATAGTATATTTTGAAGTAGGTATTCCAAAGTATTATGTAATAACGTGTAGTAAACTATAGTATGTGCTATAGTACTTGAAGTACATGCAAAAACTTACTCCATAATACCATAGATTACTGAAGTAAATTCTACAGTATCGGTGGTAAACTAAAGTATAAACTACAGTATTTTTACTACCGCTGAAATAGACTGTTTTTTACTCTGGAGTAAATATACTTGACCTACTGTAGTAATTGTTGATAAATAAATAATAATAATAATTCTAAGTATGTACTATAGTGTTTTTACTACTTGCGATATATACTGCAGTTTTCTATAGTAAAGTTATAGAGGGTTATAGGGAACGTACTTCACTGTAGTAATTCGAAGTATGTAGCTAGAGTACTTTGACTACAGACAGAATAAGTTTGCTATAGTAAGTTCTATAGGTAGTATATATACTTCATTGAAAATCTATAGTATCTCATCTGTAGTAAAGAAAAGTGTAATCTACAGTATGTTTACTATAGCCGATTTATATTGTAGTTTAGTAAATTCTGAAGTATCTTACATTGACTTTTTACTACAGTATTTGTAGTAGTAAGGTATATAAACTACAGAATTTTTACTTCATTGACTTAAAAAATTTGCACCACATCACCTAGTAAAATAAACTATAGTAATTATACTACAGAGCGTGAGCTGATATATTTTATGGGGAAATATCACAGATCAATTTACTTTATAAATAAATCTTAATATTTATCGTTTCTCCTATTTTATCATGTTAATAACAATATAATGATCCACTAAATAATATAAATATGTTCACTTAAATATGAAAACTCAATATGATCACTATTAGCGCAGCTAAGTCTTGTCTGCACCGGTGGCCTACTCGGTAAGACGCTCGACTACGGACCACGAGATCGCAGGTTCAAAACACGGCGGTTCCACGGGATTTTATAATTGAAATGTGTAATCAAACCTTGTCCAATACTTCAGAAGAGGTTTCCCGAATGCAAATGAGTATTCATAAATATAGAAAATTTTATTTTTTTATGAAATTTTAACGTTTTTTTGGCAGCAAAATGTACAAGATCTTGCTAAGATCTTGCTAAGATCTTGCCAAGATCTTGCAAGATCTTGTTTACAATATCTTGCTAAGATCAGATCTTGCTAAGATTTTTCAGCAGGGTACTACTTGCCAACCTGTCAATGTCTAGGTACTTGAAAACGTGTCATGAGGTACCTACTACTTGCCAACCTGTCAATGTCTAGGTACTTGAAAACGTGTCAAGTAGGTACCTACTACTTGCCAACCTGTCAATGTCTAGGTACTTGAAAACGTGTCATGAGGTACCTACTACTTGCCAACCTGTCAATGTCTAGGTACTTGAAAACGTGTCATGAGGTACCTACTACTTGCCAACCTGTCAATGTCTAGGTACTTGAAACGTGTCATGAGGTACCTACTACTTGCCAACCTGTCAATGTCTAGGTACTTGAAAACGTGTCATGAGGTACCTACTACTTGCCAACCTGTCAATGTCTAGGTACTTGAAAACGTGTCATGAGGTACCTACTACTTGCCAACCTGTCAATGTCTAGGTACTTGAAAACGTGTCATGAGGTACCTACTACTTGCCAACCTGTCAATGTCTAGGTACTTGAAAACGTGTCATGAGGTACCTACTACTTGCCAACCTGTCAATGTCTCAAGTACCTTAGTTACTTGACAACTTCTATTCGAGGTAAAATCAATTCACCGGAAAACGGGAAATTCCTCATAAAAAGATTGAGCATGGAGAGATTATAGCTTCTTAATAAAATGAAGATTCCGAGAGAAATGATAAACGTCTACCTACCTAGCTCTATATTTATCTACTTGCATTCACACGTAGCAATTTATCATGGAACCTAACATGGATTGAGAAATACTCGTAGATTGGGGTCCTTAACTTTAAAAAAATTTATTTATAAAATTAATAGACCGTATAGTAGCAGGTAAGTCAAAGACAAAATGTTCACCCAAATGCAGCAAAATAAATAATTGAGTCGATATTTATTTCATTCGTCGAAACAGTTTTCCTGCGATTTCCCAGTGTAATCTGTGTGCAATTTTTGTGTGATATTGTAACTTCCCAGTGTAATCTGTGTGCAATTGCGCGATATGATATTGTAACTTCCCAGTGTAATCTGTGTGCAATTGCGCGATATGATATTGTAACTTCCCAGTGTAATCTGTGTGCAATTTCGCGATATGATATTGTAACTTCCCAGTGTAATCTGTGTGCAATTGCGCGATATGATATTGTAACTTCCCAGTGTAATCTGTGTGCAATTGCGCGATATGATATTGTAACTTCCCAGTGTAATCTGTGTGCAATTGCCAAGGTGAATGTGAGATAAGCCTACAGGGAGTGTTCCTCGTATCAACCTGCCTCGCCCATATACACGGCTCAGCAGCTAGACACTTGCTTCAGCAGGGAACCATCCCAACATTCGCCGCTGCACTCAGAGAAACGTGTGAAAACATCAGGCTTTCAGGGTAGGTATTTGAATTCATGGAAACCCGACCTGCCTTCTTTGGAAATTTCACAGAAATTACACAGTGAATTGCTGTTTCTTTTAGCATTGCTGTTGAAAAGTTTTTCCTGAGAAAATAGATTTGATGAATTGAATGATGCAGTAGAGAAAATTTCGTAAATATAGGTACCTACTTTTTTACACGGTTGAAGTTTCCATGAGACGATTTAATGTTTATTTTTTATTGGAGTTGCAGTGAAAATAACTATTGGTGGAAGGATTTCAAGATTTGAAAGAAAATAGGACATGTTTCGCTGAAGAGATGTCTTGAATTCAATACTTGGAAACGTGTCAAATGCTTCAATGTTTTCATTTAGACGATCCAAGTATTGAATTCATCCCATTTGAAAGGGGTTTGAATTGAAGGAAACTTGAATCTCAGCCTTTAGGTAGTCACGTTAAATGTAGAGAAACCTCGGGTAGGTAATCACCCCCCCCCCCCCCCCCCCTGTGAATGTGTCATGAGTATGACAGAAGGGGTGTAATGTCAGACCTGACTCTTGGGCAACCCCAATGACTCACAATGACATCATTCCCGGCCTGACACGTCTCCCAACACTATCACCTCTAAACACACGACCCTACGTGTCTCTATCCATCACAGAAGAACAACAACGAGGCTCGAACCAAGGTCCCGGCAACATTACCATATACAGCCATGATTCATCGCTCGAACTGACACCATTCTCCACTACTTTCCCCTTAGCCACCTTCTGTTCCACACCAAATACATTTTGCACTCGAATCCATCGTGAAATACGTAAAATAGTCGCGAAAACAACCGTTTCCATTATGAACACCAGATGGGGGTTTCAAACGCCGTCAAAATAGAGGGGGAGAGGTTTTTGGTTATGTTTTAAACAACACCTGTTGGGTTTTCGCTCGAGAAAGAAACAGTTTTCTACTTTACTCGATCGAAATTAATTCGCATTCGATGATCATGATCATGTAAATAACTTACAAGAACAAAAACCACGATTTCTGTTCATAAAAAACCACACCCAAAAGAAACAAGCCGGCATAGACGTCAACAGTTCTGACAGAAAATCACAAAGAGGTTTGGTTTGATGGTAAATTCTGTTGATTTCTTACCTTGACTGAGTGATAGATGAGGTGATGGTGTTGAACAATAAAGTGATCCCAGAGGAAGATTTGGTAAACAAGTGCTGTACGTCCACTACGTTACGCGTCTCAATTTCAACTAAAACACCGACTCGCTCGACTCGAGTTCGACTCGTCTTTCTGGCGGCTGGCACTGAAACTTGAAAGGCAGATGGCCGACGGTACGCGAGACCGCCGCCAGAGCCGATGACTCATTGCAGGGCGATGCTGATTGGTAGAGGACATCGCGCGCCGGTTCAAATGAATTGGAAACGTTCCATTATCAGGTGTGATGGAGATTAGTTTCAAATGCGTCATTTTTACTGTTGTTTTATTGAGAGAAATGAATCATACAGGAAATTGCAGGAATACAACGACGTAGATCGATATGAATAATATTATTGCAGACAATAAAGTAATTATTGAAAAGCTACAATCGGTCATTTAACAATGATGTCATACACTGTAGAGTAGTACAATACAGTCCAGATCTTTGACTTAAGATATCTGTTCTATTGTTTAAAATATGTCACCCTTCGGCAGTTTAAAAATAGAACGCCATTTTTAATTGTGTGACCGTGTCGGAATTATGTCGAAACCACGAAGTTTGATGAGAATGAATGTTTTTTAAATGTGATCTAAAGGGACCGATTCCAGTTCCGTTTCCACTTCGGTTCCATGTGGGTTCCAATATCGGTTATTTCAATTATTTCCATTTCAATTATCTTTATTTGCATCTTTGAGTACAAAAAGGCGACATTCAGCAATGTTGGAATAGACTGAGAACTTCAGCGGCTCCCAGCTGATCTGCCATGTAATTGAATACCATAAAAAACACTCTGTGTAAAAAACCCATCCAAGTCTCTTCAACTATAAAAAAAATATATATAAAATATCTAAAAATTCGCAGCACTGAAAAGTAGTGATCAAAAAATGGGCCAAGTCAAAACTTAATTTTAAAAACCAAATATAATTCATCAAATCATATTGTATTTCAACTTCAGTATATTGAAGTTTAAGAGAATACTTCAATATAAATGTCTGTATTTGTTGACATCAGTGATTTACAACGTCACTTATATAAATGTAGTACAACCAATCGTTAATTTTCTGTCATATCATTAGTCCTTACCGAGCTTTTAAAACAAAGCAGAGCATAGAAAAATATGGATCAATTGACTTCCGTGATTTAGTGTCTGTTAATATAAAAAACTGCGAAACAGTCTTGATTATATTTTGGTCAAGTGTGCAACCTCATAGATAAGTTAATGAACACTTGGCCAAAACATAATCGGTACCTATGCGAAAGAAACTGATTTGATTTGAAAGCATCGATGAAGTCAATTCTGACGCATCAACTCTTAAGTGAATGATGGAGCTCTAATTTCATTGATAAATGATAAGTGATTGAAGCTCTGATTTCATTGATAAGTGAAAGTGGAGCTCTGATTTCATTGATAAGTGATTGGAGCTCTGATTTTATTGATAAGTGATTGGAGCCCTGATTTTATTGATACGTGAAAGTGGAGCTCTGATTTCATTGATAAGTGAAAGTGGAGCTCTGATTTCATTGATAAGTGAAAGTGGAGCTCTGATTTCATTGATAAGTGATTGGAGCTCTGATTTCATTGATAAGTGAAAGTGGAGCTCTGATTTCATTGATAAGTGATAGTGGAGCTCTGATTTCATTGATATTAACAAGGATTGTCAAGATTGCTAAAATGATTGAGAGTGTTATAATATGAATGCATTTTACAATTGCTTTTCGTTACTGTGATTATTTTTTTTTTAATTTAATTATGTATTTTTGTTTTAATTATACCATTTATTATTTGTACTTGTGGCAATTTTTGTTTTTGCTGTTACAAATAAAGAGCTAATTTGAAAGGAACATCATCATGACCATAAGCCAATCCATTTCATTCAAATACAGTTTTACTTTACCTATACATGAACTTGACT
Source organism: Leuctra nigra (assembly GCA_934045905.1). Lineage (NCBI taxonomy): Eukaryota > Metazoa > Arthropoda > Insecta > Plecoptera > Leuctridae > Leuctra > Leuctra nigra. Next base: position 1,568,090 of record OW203766.1, read on the forward strand.
GACTGAGATTGTTTCCTCAGTCACGAGGCACCTGCTGTTAGTCCACGACCACATCATCTGGTTGCAGAGCAGTGCGCCGTTAACAACTCTACCGCTAGTCAGACACATGTGGGCGCATGCGTCATACTCATAGGTCGTTGACACCGCAAGTGTCTTCCAGTGCAGCCGACCATTCATTGCACAGCGCAGGGTGCAGGTGCCTTCTAGGTGCCATGCCGGTGCCTTCTAGGTGCCATGCCGGTGCCTTCTAGGTGCCATGCCGGTGCCTTCTAGGTGCCATGCCGGTGCCTTCTAGGTGCCATGCAGGAGCCTTCTAGGTGCCATGCCAATGCCTTCTAGGTGCCATGCCGGTGCCTTCTAGGTGCCTGTCAGGTGCCTTCTAGGTGCCATGCAGGTGCCTTCTAGGTGCCTGTCAGGTGCCTTCTAGGTGCCTGTCAGGTGCCTTCTAGGTGCCATGCAGGTGCCTTCTAGGTGCCTGTCAGGTGCCTTCTAGGTGCCATGCCGGTGCCATGCAGGAGCCTTCTAGGTGCCATGCAGGTGCCATCTAGGTGCCATGCAGGTGCCTTCTAGGTGCCATGCAGGAGCCTTCTAGGTGCCATGCAGGAGCCATCTAGGAGCCATGCAGGAGCCTTCTAGGTGCCATGCCGGTGCCTTCTAGGTGCCTGTCAGGAGCCTTCTAGGTGTCGTGCAGGTGCCTTCTAGGTGCCATGCAGGAGCCTTCTAGGTGCCATGCAGGAGCCTTCTAGGTGCCATGCAGGAGCCTTCTAGGTGCCATGCAGGAGCCATCTAGGAGCCATGCAGGAGCCTTCTAGGTGCCATGCCGGTGCCTTCTAGGTGCCTGTCAGGAGCCTTCTAGGTGTCGTGCAGGTGCCTTCTAGGTGCCATGCAGGAGCCTTCTAGGTGCCATGCAGGAGCCTTCTAGGTGCCGTGCAGGAGCCTTCTAGGTGCCATGCAGGAGCCATCTAGGTGCCATGCAGGAGCCTTCTAGGTGCCATGCCGGTGCCTTCTAAGTGCCATGCAGGAGCCTTCTAGGTGCCATGCCGGTGCCTTCTAGGTGCCATGCCAGTGCCTTCTAGGTGCCATGCCGGTGCCTTCTAGGTGCCATGCCGGTGCCTTCTAGGTGTCGTGCACGTGCATACAGGTTGACCGATCAACTTAAAACTTTGCATGGTTATTGGGAAAATATTTTAGGAATTTTTTGAGACTTTTATACATGTCTGTGACGAAATTCAAGAATTATTGACTTTTAATAACATTTTCGAATACATATTTCGGTTCAAGGTTTTGCGCGTATCCGTGCTCACTCACCAACGCGTTACACATAGCGTTTTCCTAGTTGTATTGAAATAAGGGAAACAAACGATACATATTATTGGCTAAGTGAAGCATGATCTGTGTCGTTTTAGTTTCCGTGTGTCTTGGGAAACACATGAAGACGCCACTTCCTGGTGACCACGTGACGTCAGGATCAAGATGGCGGCGTGCGTGACGAGGCGGGTTAATGAATGGTCTCGCAACGCAGCACAGAGCATTGCTTACGCTTTGCTCTGGATCAGAATAAAGACACAGACGTACAGTACGTTTGACACGGAATTTGCAGCAGCAGAAAATCTTTTTCTGTATGGAATTCCCATTTTCCATGCTAATTTTGGCAATTTTTTCTGGCACTACCTCCATTTCACCCCATATCAATAGAGGAGCAAAGAAAAACCAAATTTCTGAGGTGTATACAGCATTTTAATGGCGATTGTATTTTGACATTTGCCCTCAGGCGCAGAAAGGTCCTCTCCAAATGGAGTATAGTGTTGGGTCATACTGTTCGTACGCTAGATCAGAACATAGACACAGACACAGTGTTAGGTCATACTGTTCGTACGCTAGATCAGAACATAGACACAGACACAGTGTAAGGTCATACTGTTCGTACGCTAGATCAGAACATAGACACAGACACAGTGTTGGGTCATACTGTTCGTACGCTAGATCAGAACATAGACACAGACACAGTGTTGGGTCATACTGTTCGTACGCTAGATCAGAACATAGACACAGACACAGTGTTGGGTCATACTGTTCGTACGCTAGATCAGAACATAGACACAGACACAGTGTAAGGTCATACTGTTCGTACGCTAGATCAGAACATAGACACAGACACAGTGTTGGGTCATACTGTTCGTACGCTAGATCAGAACATAGACACAGACACAGTGTTGGGTCATACTGTTCGTACGCTAGATCAGAACATAGACACAGACACAGTGTAAGGTCATACTGTTCGTACGCTAGATCAGAACATAGACACAGACACAGTGTTGGGTCATACTGTTCGTACGCTAGATCAGAACATAGACACAGACACAGTGTTGGGTCATACTGTTCGTACGCTAGATCAGAACATAGACACAGACACAGTGTAAGGTCATACTGTTCGTACGCTAGATCAGAACATAGACACAGACACAGTGTTAGGTCATACTGTTCGTACGCTAGATCAGAACATAGACACAGACACAGTGTAAGGTCATACTGATCGTACGCTAGATCAGAACATAGACACAGACACAGTGTTGGGTCATACTGTTCGTACGCTAGATCAGAACATAGACACAGACACAGTGTTGGGTCATACTGTTCGTACGCTAGATCAGAACATAGACACAGACACAGTGTAAGGTCATACTGTTCGTACGCTAGATCAGAACATAGACACAGACACAGTGTTGGGTCATACTGTTCGTACGCTAGATCAGAACATAGACACAGACACAGTGTTGGGTCATACTGTTCGTACGCTAGATCAGAACATAGACACAGACACAGTGTTAGGTCATACTGTTCGTACGCTAGATCAGAACATAGACACAGACACAGTGTTAGGTCATACTGTTCGTACGCTAGATCAGAACATAGACACAGACACAGTGTTAGGTCATACTGTTCGTACGCTAGATCAGAACATAGACACAGACACAGTGTAAGGTCATACTGTTCGTACGCTAGATCAGAACATAGACACAGACACAGTGTTGGGTCATACTGTTCGTACGCTAGATCAGAACATAGACACAGACACAGTGTTGGGTCATACTGTTCGTACGCTAGATCAGAACATAGACACAGACACAGTGTTAGGTCATACTGTTCGTACGCTAGATCAGAACATAGACACAGACACAGTGTTAGGTCATACTGTTCGTACGGTAGATCAGAACATAGACACAGACACAGTGTTAGGTCATACTGTTCGTACGCTAGATCAGAACATAGACACAGACACAGTGTTAGGTCATACTGTTCGTACGCTAGATCAGAACATAGACACAGACACAGTGTTAGGTCATACTGTTCGTACGCTAGATCAGAACATAGACTCAGACACAGTGTTGGGTCATACTGTTCGTACGCTAGATCAGAACATAGACACAGACACAGTGTTAGGTCATACTGTTCGTACGCTAGATCAGAACATAGACACAGACACAGTGTAAGGTCATACTGTTCGTACGCTAGATCAGAACATAGACACAGACACAGTGTAAGGTCATACTGTTCGTACGCTAGATCAGAACATAGACACAGACACAGTGTTAGGTCATACTGTTCGTACGCTAGATCAGAACATAGACACAGACACAGTGTTAGGTCATACTGTTCGTACGCTAGATCAGAACTTAGACACAGACACAGTGTAAGGTCATACTGTTCGTACGCTAGATCAGAACATAGACACAGACACAGTGTAAGGTCATACTGTTCGTACGCTAGATCAGAACATAGACACAGACACAGTGTTAGGTCATACTGTTCGTACGCTAGATCAGAACATAGACACAGACACAGTGTTAGGTCATACTGTTCGTACGCTAGATCAGAACATAGACACAGACACAGTGTTAGGTCATACTGTTCGTACGCTAGATCAGAACATAGACACAGACACAGTGTTGGGTCATACTGTTCGTACGCTAGATCAGAACATAGACACAGACACAGTGTTAGGTCATACTGGTCATACGCTAGATCAGAACATAGACACAGACACAGTGTTGGGTCATACTGCTCGTACGCTAGATCAGAACATAGACACAGACACAGTTTTAGGTCATACTGTTCGTACGCTAGATCAGAACATAGACACAGACACAGTGTTAGGTCATACTGTTCGTACGCTAGATCAGAACATAGACACAGACACAGTGTAAGGTCATACTGTTCGTCATACTGTTCACTGGACAGGAAGAGTCCAAACACGTGACTTTCATGTCCACGTGAAAACATGCGTTTTTTTCGGACTTTTCACTGGAAAGGAAGAGTCCAAACACGTTACTTTCATGTCCACGTGAAAACATCAGTTTTGTTCGGACTTTTCACTGGAACGGAAGAGCCCAAACACGTGACTTTCATGTCCACGTGAAAACATCAGTTTTGTTCGGACTTTTCACTGGAAAGGAAGAGCCCAAACACGTGACTTTCATGTCCACGTAAAAACATCAGTTTTGTTCGGACTTTTTACTGGAAAGGAAGAGTCTAAACACGTGACTTTCATGTCCACGTGAAAACATCAGTTTTGTTCGGACTTTTCACTGGAAAGAAAGAGCCCAAACACGTGACTTTCATGTCGACGTGAAAACATCAGTTTTGTTCGGACTTTTCACTGGAAAGGAAGAGTCCAAACACGTGACTTTCATGTCCACGTGAAAACATCAGTTTTGTTCGGACTTTTCACTAGAAAGGAAGAGCCCAAACACGTGACTTTCATGTCCACGTGAAAACATCAGTTTTGTTCGGACTTTTTACTGGAAAGGAAGAGCCCAAACACGTGACTTTCATGTCCACGTGAAAACATGCGTTTTGTTCGGACTTATCACTGGAAAGGAAGAGCCCAAACACGTGACTTTCATGTCCACGTGAAAACATCAGTTTTATTTGGACTTTTCACTGGAAAGGAAGAGCCCAAACACGTGCCTTTCATGTCCACGGGAAAACATGCGTTTTGTTCGGACTTTTCACAGGAAAGGAAAAGTCCAAACACGTGACTTTCATGTCCACGTGAAAAAATGCGTTTTGTTCGGACTTTTCACTGGAAAGGAAGAGTCCAAACACGTGACTTTCATGTCCATGTGAAAACATCAGTTTTGTTCGGACTTTTCACTGGAAAGGAAGAGTCCAAACACGTGACTTTCATGTCCACGTGAAAACATCAGTTTTGTTCGGACTTTTCACTGGAAAGGAAGAGTCCAAACACGTGACTTTCAAGTCCACGTGAAAACATCAGTTTTGTTCGGACTTTTCACTGGAAAGGAAGAGTCTAAACACGTGACTTTCATGTCCACGTGAAAACATCAGTTTTGTTCGGACTTTTCACTGGAAAGGAAGAGTCTAAACACGTGACTTTCATGTCGACGTGAAAACATCAGTTTTGTTCGGACTTTTCACTGGAAAGGAAGAGTCCAAACACGTGACTTTCATGTCCACGTGAAAACATGCGTTTTGTTCGGACTTTTCACTGAAAGGAAGAGTCCAAACACGTGACTTTCATGTCCACGTGAAAACATCAGTTTTGTTCGGACTTTTCACTGGAAAGGAAGAGTTCAAACACGTGACTTTCATGTCCACGTGAAAACATCAGTTTTGTTCGGACTTTTCACTGGAAAGGAAGAGTCCAAACACGTGACTTTCATGTCCACGTGAAAACATCAGTTTTGTTCGGACTTTTCACTGGAAAGGAAGAGTCCAAACACGTGACTTTCATGTCCACGTGAAAACATCAGTTTTGTTCGGACTTTTCACAGGAAAGAAAGAGTCTTAACACGTGACTTTCATGTCCACGTGAAAACATCAGTTTTGTTCGGACTTTTCACTGGAAAGGAAGAGTCCAAACACGTGACTTTCATGTCCACGTGAAAACATCAGTTTTGTTCGGACTTTTCACTGGAAAGGAAGAGTCCAAACACGTGACTTTCATGTCCACGTGAAAACATCAGTTTTGTTCGGCCTTAGCTTGGCAATGGGGATGAAGGAAACTCTGTGTATATAACTGCAATAGTTTGACCGATCATCACCAAATTTTGCAAGGTCATGTGTACCAGCATTATAAGTGATTTTTTACAAATCTGTACCTAATGAGCTTCAAGAGTAATAGACATTTTACTGACATTTGTATACTTAATTTAAAACGGCCTATAGCCACACCACCGTTTGACCTATCCAATGGTCTTCGATAAATCTGATCAAACTCATATTTTGCATGGTCGTTAAGACCAACACAGTATCTTATTTTACAAATTTTCAGCCCAATCAGTCAAGCACATATGCACTTATTGACAGATTTAATAACTGTCAGATATGAAGTATAGAAATGATTGTTTTCCAGCGCCAATTGAACTGAATTTGATTTGCTATATGTACCAGGGTGCTTAGATGTTATTTTCAAGTTTCGTTGAAAAGCATTCTTAATATGTTGATTGAGTGTTCAATATTTCAGTTCAATATAGATGTATATGTTTTCGTTGTGTACGCATTTCCTGTTCGAGAATTTGCACGTACCCGTGCTCGCTCGTCAACGCGGTACACTGAGCGTTATCCTAGTATTAAAAAAATGCCATGCGGGACAACAGCTCTGTTTTTTGCTTTAATTTGAGCATCCCAGAATATAATAAAAAATATTTAAATTCTAAAATAACGCCCTGCATGGTTAGAACAATGGTTAGAACTGGGGTGCCCCCAACCCCTTCCCCCTTCAGTTGTGGCAGTAGACTTTACTAACAATGTATTAATTATGCAAGCTCGCAAAGATATATTTATTTAATAACTAAATGCTGGGTAATATTATAATACCCTGCAGCATTTCTATTTTGAAGAATCGATACTATGTGTTGCTGATATCTTAAGCTTTAAATGTACCGGAAATGAGAATAAATGTGGAATTATAATCCAAAATTAGTAAGTTTTCTGTAAAATGTTGTCACTTACCTATGTATTTAATGACTCTTTTGGATGATCTTGGCCCCATTAAGATACACAAGAGCCACCATGTTGTAAGTGTATTGAAATGTTCAACACAAGCCCTATTAGTATCTGTAACATATCATCAGTCACCAGTCATCACAAGTAGGCACTGGAGCACACGAGCTGAGTAATTATGTTTTAATGACCTGCGCGGCCAATTAGTGATGATCAATCCGTGGCAATGACCTTGTTCACACGGCTCCAGGCAAGACTAATGTCCGAATCAGGCGCGTAGGAAGTTCACTTGCTGGTGATAGAAGACAATACGGAGGAGGCCCCCAGTGTTAAGCGGCTCCGGGGCGCACAGACCCAGGCAAGACTAATGTCCGAATCAGGCGCGTAGGAAGTTCACTTGCTGGTGATAGAAGACAATACGGAGGAGGCCCCCAGTGTTAAGCGGCTCCGGGGCGCACAGACCCAGGCAAGACTAATGTCCGAATCAGGCGCGTAGGAAGTTCACTTGCTGGTGATAGAAGACAATACGGAGGAGGCCCCCAGTGTTAAGCGGCTCCGGGGCGCACAGACCCAGGCAAGACTAATGTCCGAATCAGGCGCGTAGAAAGTTCACTTGCTGGTGATAGAAGACAATACGGAGGAGGCCCCCAGTGTTAAGCGGCTCCGGGGCGCACAGACCCAGGCAAGACTAATGTCCGAATCAGGCGCGTAGGAAGTTCACTTGCTGGTGATAGAAGACAATACGGAGGAGGCCCCCAGTGTTAAGCGGCTCCGGGGCGCGTCTTTCCATACCATAATCGAGCCCAACTCATTGATTTGAATATTTGCATTTTACGCGCATTTAACGCCGAATCTATTCGGTATAACCAAACATTCTAACACTCCCATTCATAATGAAGCAGCTACGTGAGGTGTCTCCTTAATATTGGGGGTTTTACTCACGTAATTGATGACAGTTTGAAAGTAAGAACATTGTTTGGAAAGTAGATTTAAACATTTTATAAAGAGATACAAATTTCTTGATAACAAAATTCGAAAAATGCATTTGATTATAAGCAAGGCGAAACAAATGAGAAGAAGAGGTTGGGTTTAATCAATAATTATAATAATCATGAAAATTAAATTATGACCAATATTTCAGGTCAACCCCATAGGCCTATGCAAAAGTACCACCTACTTTTGGACTTCGTATTAATACCAATGAATGTTTTGATCAGAATAGATTCTCTAATATTGTCAGCTAGGTTTATTGTAGGTCCAATATACCAATTTAAGATGGTTGTTTATAAGTGTTTTTGTGTTACAAAACAGGTACCAGGTGTTTAGGTGCTTATGTAAATATACCTAAGATATAAGAATTTACAGTAGGAAGTCACTTGAAGGACGACATAAATTAATTTGAATTGCTAGAAAATATTTTGTTCAGTTCTTTAGTCTCTAAACAGTTGTATTGAGTTGGGCTCGATTAGGGTATGGAAAGACGCCTCCGGGGCGCACAGACCCAGGCAAGACTAATGTCCGAATCAGGCGCGTAGGAAGTTCACTTGCTGGTGATAGAAGACAATACGGAGGAGGCCCCCAGTGTTAAGCGGCTCCGGGGCGCACAGACCCAGGCAAGACTAATGTCCGAATCAGGCGCGTAGGAAGTTCACTTGCTGGTGATAGAAGACAATACGGAGGAGGCCCCCAGTGTTAAGCGGCTCCGGGGCGCACAGACCCAGGCAAGACTAATGTCCGAATCAGGCGCGTAGAAAGTTCACTTGCTGGTGATAGAAGACAATACGGAGGAGGCCCCCAGTGTTAAGCGGCTCCGGGGCGCACAGACCCAGGCAAGACTAATGTCCGAATCAGGCGCGTAGGAAGTTCACTTGCTGGTGATAGAAGACAATACGGAGGAGGCCCCCAGTGTTAAGCGGCTCCGGGGCGCGTCTTTCCATACCATAATCGAGCCCAACTCATTGATTTGAATATTTGCATTTTACGCGCATTTAACGCCGAATCTATTCGGTATAACCAAACATTCTAACACTCCCATTCATAATGAAGCAGCTACGTGAGGTGTCTCCTTAATATTGGGGGTTTTACTCACGTAATTGATGACAGTTTGAAAGTAAGAACATTGTTTGGAAAGTAGATTTAAACATTTTATAAAGAGATACAAATTTCTTGATAACAAAATTCGAAAAATGCATTTGATTATAAGCAAGGCGAAACAAATGAGAAGAAGAGGTTGGGTTTAATCAATAATTATAATAATCATGAAAATTAAATTATGACCAATATTTCAGGTCAACCCCATAGGCCTATGCAAAAGTACCACCTACTTTTGGACTTCGTATTAATACCAATGAATGTTTTGATCAGAATAGATTCTCTAATATTGTCAGCTAAGTTTATTGTAGGTCCAATATACCAATTTAAGATGGTTGTTTATAAGTGTTTTTGTGTTACAAAACAGGTACCAGGTGTTTAGGTGCTTATGTAAATATACCTAAGATATAAGAATTTACAGTAGGAAGTCACTTGAAGGACGACATAAATTAATTTGAATTGCTAGAAAATATTTTGTTCAGTTCTTTAGTCTCTAAACAGTTGTATTGAGTTGGGCTCGATTAGGGTATGGAAAGACGCCTCCGAGGCGCACAGACCCAGGCAAGACTAATGTCCGAATCAGGCGCGTAGGAAGTTCACTTGCTGGTGATAGGAGACAATACGGAGGGGCCCCCAGTGTTAAGCGGCTCCGGGGCGCAAAGACCCAGGCAAGACTAATGTCCGAATCAGGCGCGTAGGAAGTTCACTTGCTGGTGATAGAAGACTATACGGAGGAGGCCCCCAGTGTTAAGCGGCTCCGGGGCGCACAGACCCAGGCAAGACTAATGTCCGAATCAGGCGCGTAGGAAGTTCACTTGCTGGTGATAGAAGACAATACGGAGGAGGCCCCCAGTGTTAAGCGGCTCCGGGGCGCACAGACCCAGGCAAGACTAATGTCCGAATCAGGCGAGTAGGAAGTTCACTTGCTGGTGATAGAAGACAATACGGAGGAGGCCCCCAGTGTTAAGCGGCTCCGGGGCGCACAGACCCAGGCAAGACTAATGTCCGAATCAGGCGCGTAGAAAGTTCACTTGCTGGTGATAGAAGACAATACGGAGGAGGCCCCCAGTGTTAAGCGGCTCCGGGGCGCACAGACCCAGGCAAGACTAATGTCCGAATCAGGCGAGTAGGAAGTTCACTTGCTGGTGATAGAAGACAATACGGAGGAGGCCCCCAGTGTTAAGCGGCTCCGGGGCGCACAGACCCAGGCAAGACTAATGTCCGAATCAGGCGCGTAGGAAGTTCACTTGCTGGTGATAGAAGACAATACGGAGGAGGCCCCCAGTGTTAAGCGGCTCCGGGGCGCAAAGACCCAGGCAAGACTAATGTCCGAATCAGGCGCGTAGGAAGTTCACTTGCTGGTGATAGAAGACAATACGGAGGAGGCCCCCAGTGTTAAGCGGCTCCGGGGCGCACAGACCCAGGCAAGACTAATGTCCGAATCAGGCGCGTAGGAAGTTCACTTGCTGGTGATAGAAGACAGGGTTTGAAAGCCGCCTTGTTAGGGTTTGGAAAGCTGCCTTGTTAGGGGTTGGTAACGCCGCTTTGTTAGGGGTTGGAAGCTGCCTTGTTAGGGGTTGGAAACGCCACCTGGTTAGGGAATGGAAAGCTGCCTTGTTAGGGGTTGGAAAGCTGACTTGTTAGGGGTTGGAAGCTGCCTTGTTAAGGGTTGGAAAGGCCGCTTTGTTAAGGGGTTGGAAGCTGCCTTGTTAGGGGTTGGAAAGCTGACTTGTTAGGGTTTGGAAAGCCGCCTTGTTAGGGATGGAAAGCTGCCTTGTTAGGGGTTGGAAGCTGCCTTGTTAGGGGTTGGAAAGGTGCCTTATAAGGGGTTGGAAAGCCGCCTTGTTAGGGGTTGGAAAGCTGCCTTTGTTAGGGGTTGGAAAGCCGCCTTTAGGGGTTGGAAAGCTGCCTTGTTAGGGGTTGGAAAGCTGCCTTGTTAGGGGTTGGAAAGCCGCCTTGTTAGGGGTTGGAAAGCCGCCTTGTTAGGGGTTGGAAAGCTGCCTTGTTAGGGGTTGGAAAGCCGCCTTGTTAGGGGTTGGAAAGCTGCCTTGTTTGGGGTTGGAAAGCTGCCTTGTTAGGGGTTGGAAAGCTGCCTTGTTAAGGGTTGGAAAGCCGCCTTGTTAGGGATTGGAAAGCTGCCTTATTAGGGGTTGGAAGCTGCCTTGTTAGGGGTTGGAAAGCCGCCTTGTTAGGGGTTGGAAGCTGCCTTGTTAGGGGTTGAAAAGCCGCCTTGTTAGGGGTTGGAGAGCCGCCTTGTTAGGGGTTGGAAAGCTGCCTTGTTAGGGGTTGGAAAGCCGCCTTGTTAGGGGTTGGAAAGCCGCCTTGTTAGGAGTTGGAAAGCTGCCTTGTTAGGGGTTGGAAAGCTGCCTTGTTAGGGGTTGGAAAGCTGCCTTGTTAGGGGTTGGAAAGCTGCCCTGTTAGGGCATGGAAAGCTGCCTTGTTAGGGGTTGGAAAACCGCCTTGTTAGGGGATGGAAAGCTGCTTTGTTAGGGGTTGGAAGCTGCCTTGTTAGGGGTTGGAAAGCCGCCTTGTTAGGGGTTGGAAAGCTGCCTTGTTAGGGATTGGAAAGCTGCCTTGTTAGGGGTTGGAAAGCTGCCTTGTTAGGGGTTGGAAAGCCGCCGTGTTAGGGGTTGGAAAGCTGACTTGTTAGGGGTTGGAAAGCTGCCTTGTTAGGGGTTGGAAAGCTGCCTTGTTAGGGGTTGGAAAGCTGACTTGTTAGTGTTTGGAAAGCCGCCTTGTTAGGGGTAGGAAAGCCGCCTTGTTAGGGGTTGGAAAGCTGCCTTGTTAGGGGTTGGAAAGCTGCCTTGTTAGGGGTTGGAAAGCTGCCTTGTTAGGGGTTGGAAAGCTGCCTTGTTAGGGGATGGAAAGCTGAATTGTTAGGGGTTGGAAAGCTGCCTTGTTAGGGGTTGGAAAGCTGACTTGTTAGGGGTTGGAAAGCTGCCTTGTTAGGGGATGGAAAGCTGCCTTGTTAGGGGTTGGAAAGCCGCCTTGTTAGGGGATGGAAAGCTGACTTGTTAGGGGATGGAAAGCTGACTTGTTAGGGGTTGGAAAGCTGCCTTGTTAGGGGTTGGAAAGCTGCCTTGTTAGGGGATGGAAAGCTGCCTTGTTAGGGGTTGGAAAGCTGCCTTGTTAGGGGATGGAAAGCTGCCTTGTTAGGGGTTGGAAAGCCGCCTTGTTAGGGGATGGAAAGCTGCTTTGTTAGGGGTTGGAAGCTGCCTTGTTAGGGGATGGAAAGCTGTCTTGTTAGGGGTTGGAAAGCTGACTTGTTAGGGGATGGAAAGCTGACTTGTATCCGACATAATGCCAGCTTACCCAGGTAATTCCTCGTCTCTTCCCTCAGCTTGCTGCTGTAGATCTGCCCTCGCGACTTCTTTCTTCTTTTCATGCATCTTTGCGGCTTGTTTTGAGCGTTTCGTGCGCTTTCGAGTTTTTGAAAGGAAGATTCTCGCTTTTGGCATCTTGTTCATTCAATATTCAAAAAAATTGAATCGAGTTTTAATTTCACAGATCGTCAGCAAATATTATGCAGCTTAGAAGACACACACGATAGGAGGATTATTTCCTGCAGCTTGTACACTGCAGGACATAATGGATGTCTTTTACGCGCGATCAAGGTAACGTTTTGGGGGTATTGAGTCGTGTAGCATGGGGCTTGTGGCTATTGCTGTGCTCAAAGCACTCAAAACCTCCGAAGATTTAGAGACACCCCCCCCCCCCCCCCCCCCCCCCCCCCCCTCCGTCCCTGAAGCGTGGCGTAAGTACTGTATTACTTTACACACCTCTGTGCTTATTTCCAAATAAGTCAATTTTGAGTTAAATGAAACAGAATTAATTGCGTTATTTTTTCAGTATAGCACTAATTTGACCGTTAAAAATATTATAATATAATATTTGAATATGCTATTAAAAATACGAGTAAGCCATATAATTGGATGTATTTATCTCGTGTGGGTATGTGGAATACAACTGTGTTCTTGGTGCTCTAGAATGGACTTTGCTGATCATAAGCAATGTATACTGTATACATTTCGTACAGGGATATAGGTACATAAAATTAGACCCAAGACGGAACAGGTTGGCCGAGTGGTAACGATCTGAACTTGTATTCCGGAGGCCCGGGTGCGTATTTACGTAGGCTAACTGAATTCGAGACACAGGTCTCGAAATCGTATAGACTTCGTAGTCGCATTTTGCAACTCCGTAACCTAACTGAATTCGAGACCAACTTCGTCGGTTCTCGGCTGCTTTCGGCTGCCTTCGTTCTTCCGTGTCTCGATCAGCTGATAGGGTATGACTGGTTGTCAAAGGAGTTTGCATGCCGTTATAAATCATCATGTCAAATGATATTGATTGAACTAAGATTTTGCTTGGTGTTAATAGTACGACCGAAATTAATAAACTTGATTTCGATAGTGAACATCAGTACACTTACAGCCTCGAGCAAATCTAAACAAAATATAATCATTAATAATGAATATTTAATTTAATTTTCCGAACTGAGAAATATTTATTGATTTTCATTGACGGTTACATTACATAGTAAATTCTCGTGTAGATACGTAAATGATTTTATATCAGTAAATCTATTTAATGTATGTGTCTTTACTAATGAAACTCTTAAATCAGTTTGAGTGAAAGTGACAATTCGTATTTTTTTTAAGGAGCGAACATATTCTGTTGCATACTATTTTTAATGAAGTATTTTGTAATTTTATGGAATTGTACTTAAATGTGGCGCAATGATTCTTTTCATTCCTTAGAAAATGTTTAAGAAATCAGAAATTACGTGCGGACGGTTATTAATTATATATATGCCTTGTATTTTCCAAACATAAAAAATAAACACATTGAAATTCAAATATTCTAACCTACCTTCTTACTGAGAATTTCCCTTCTGCAAAATTATTTCAATATTAATTTATATCTTCGAAAAATATTATTAGTGTCAATATTATATTTGTATTTAAAATATAATATTGACACGATAAATTTATGTAGGTAATTATCAAGTGAATATTAATGGATAGGGAAATTGTATTACCTATCCCTTTTTGCTCTTGGTGACTAGCGTAGAACGATATTTTTCTCTAGGTATTTTTATAATATTAATATTGCTAATTTGCTTATATAGATATAATAGCATATTAATGAACAATGTGTTGCTATTAGTTGATAGAGAAAGAAAATAACTAGGAAAACGCTCAGTGTAACGCGTTGATGAGCGAGCACAGAACATGCAACATCCCCATAGTAACGATGCACGACACGGCACAAGACGATTTTCTCTGCAATTTTTCAATCTCCATAATACTCTGGATGAATAACAGATCCATTGTGTCGTGAAGTCTTACCTACATACCTTCTCGAGAAATCTCTTGTGACATCCCATACTAAACTCGTAAAATTACAATTAATACTTTGATTGGGCTTACAATAATATGTAAAATTTAATATTAAGTTGATCTTGATCACCATGCAAAATTTGAACTTAATGTGAACGTTTTTATTGTCGACCAATCAGAAGACATTATTTAAACTTAAACCAAGTAGAGGATTTGGCCTTCGTACTGCATCCGATTTTATGCGCTAGCTCAAAAATGCTTTCATTTTACTGTACACTGTGGATAGCTTGGCTGCTCTACAGGCCTTGCCTTGGAACAGAAGCTTAAAGAAGGCAGGGATGACAATTTAGTATACATTTTTCAAGATTATGGAATAAAATGACCTAAAAATGACAAAACTTTTGAAAATTACGACAGATTAGACTGAAAATTGGCAAAAATATCTAAAATCTTGGTACCAATGACCACGCGAAGTTTTAAGTTGATCGGTCATACGGTTTTAGTTTAAATGTAAAAAATCGCATGAAAAATGGTTTTAAATTTGAACCAATAAGAGGATTTGGCTGAAACTTTTTATGATTGGGTACAATGTTGGTTGCAATGTTTTTGCTAAATTTCAAATTGATCGAAGTAACCAATCGAAAGATAATTTTTTTTAAATTTGAACCAATCACGAGAGCCCGTTCAAAAACGATCCTAGGGACCGCATAGAGTACGTTAGTATGTGTACAAAATTTCAGATCGATTGCTTGAGCGGTAAGACCTGGGCTGTGACCACAAAAAAAAAAAAAAAAAAAAAAAAACACACAGAGAGTGCCATAAGAGTACCGTGGTGACGCTCGCTACGCTCGCTCAATTAGTGATACGCGTGAATTCGACATTTAAATTTGAAGTATCCCATATTTTATATCAAGCGTGCGAATTGAAAACATGTGCAAGTCTCGAAATCAGTTAGGCTACGGAGTTGCAAAATGCGACCACGAAGTCTATGCGAATTCGAGACCTGTGCTTCGAATTCAGTTAGCCTACGTAAATACGCGGCCCGGGTTCGAACCCCGCGGCCGTCTTTCCTGACTGGGGTTTTTTCGTGGTATTTCCCAGTCGACAGGCAAATACTGGGAGGGTACCCTACTAATAGGCCACGACCGTCCCCTTCCATCCTTACCTAATCTTCACCATCATCTCCCAATCATAATCATAATCATTCATCCGTCGCCATTAGCCTCGCTGCAGAACAGTGCGACGTTAAGACCCGGACAAAAAAATATATTTTGTCAAAATTGATTTGCTTTTCTTTATATAATAACGATAATTCTAATTGGCTAGGATTTGTACTTACGATTCTGAGGCAAGTGTTGTCGCTTTCTGTAGGTTGGCTAATCTTTTTGCTTCTCTTTGACGCGACATATGCTTCGATCCGCGTGTTCTCTTCAAAAGCGGCTTTTTCTTTGTTGATGGCATTATCACTCAAGGATATGTACAAAAACAAAAACTTGTAAAAAAAACTGCCAAGCACCTTCCCACTTAAAACAATTGAGATCTAAAAGAAGGGCAAAGCAATAATATATTAATAAATACCAACTGCAATTTGAAAAGATTTTCCTCGAGTGGGACTCGAACCCACGACCTTCCGATATCCAGTCAGATGCTCTACCAGCTGAGCTACCGAGACAGTTCACATTGCAGCGGCTGTGTTCCAATATAAGCTGCGTTAGCAACTTACCGATTTTGAAGATAGGGTCAGAAGACCGTGAATTTCATCCACGTTTGACAACTGACTAACTTCATTCGACTTGGTTTTCTCATAAGCAGATGAGTGCGCATATGTATGAAATATGATTTTTACTGATTCCCTCAGTTAGGTGAATGTTAATAAATACCAACTGCAATGTGAAAAGAAAACCAAGAAAACCAAGAGAAAACCAAAACCAAAAAACCAAAGAGAAAACCAAGTCGAATGAAGTTAGTCAGTTGTCAAACGTGGATGAAATTCACGGTCTTCTGACCCTATCTTCAAAATCGGTAAGTTGCTAACGCAGCTTATATTGGAACACAGCCGCTGCAATGTGAACTGCCTCGATAGCTCAGCTGGTAGAGCATCTGACTGGATATCGGAAGGTCGTGGGTTCGAGTCCCACTCGAGGAAAATCTTTTCACATTGCAGTTGGTATTATTAACATTCACCTAACTGAGCGATTCAGTAAAAATCATATTTCATACAATAATATATTGTTTAAACATTTTCGCACTTAAAATTCGTGAAATCATTTCGCCCAGTTACTGCCGCCAAACACAACACTATAAACCTAACGTTGTGTCCAAATTTGAAGAATCTAGTGGAGCGGTCGCTCCACGCCAGCCAAGTCGTACGGAGCGCACACTCTCAAAAAAAGGCTGGAGCAAACCCACTTTTACTGTAAGCATCAAAGTGGCATTTTCGGCCTACTGGATCTCAAAATTGAGAAATCTCACATTGTTACGATATATCTTAATTTCGAGCTATGGCCCACCCTACAACATATACCAAATTTTGGAACAATAGGTTACGCCCTTTGCGCGCTAGAGGGCCGTGAAAACAGTGTTTTAGGGCGGTTTTCATAATAATAATAATAATAATAATAATAATAATAATAATAATAATAACAATAATAAAAATAATAATAATAATAATAATAATAAATTTAAAACAGAATGTGGAAACTAAAGACGAACAGAATGTGGAAACTAAAGATAAAACAGAATGTGGAAACTAAAGACGAAAATAGTGCCAGTTGTAATAGGAGCTCTTGGTACAGTGGCATTAAGTCTCCAAGAACATCTGCTTCACATTCCTGGATGTCATTGCATGCATGACCTCCAAAAGACAGTACTCTTGGGAACTGCTCATATATTGAGAAAAGTGCTGTAACACCACAGCGGAAAAAAAAGCAACATCGAAAGAATCAGCCTCAAGGAGATGGTTGATCCTCGGCTGATTTTTCAAGACCAGTGACAGGCGAATTTAGATTAGTTTATATTCATGTTTGAAAATATTCTTGTGTTACTCATTCAAATGTTAATCCTGTACTGTACACTGAGACAATAAAGTGAATAATAATAATAATAATAATAATAATAATAATAATAATAATAATAATAATAATAATAATAATAATAATAATAATAATAATAATAATATTAATAATAATAATAATAAAATTAATAATAATAATAATAATAATAATAATAATAATAATAATAATAATAATAATAATAATAATAATAATATTAATGATGATGATGATGATGATGATGATGATGATGATGATGATAATAATAATAATAATAATAATAATAATAATAATAATAATAATAATAATAATAATAATAATAATAATAATAATAATAATAATAATAATAATAATAATAATAATAATAATAATAATAATAATAATAATAATAATAATAATAATAATAATAATAAAAATAATAATAATAATAATAATAATAATAATAATAATAATAATAATAATAATAATAATAATAATAATAATAATAATAATAATAATAATAATAATAATAATAATAATAATAATAATAATAATAATAATAATAATAATAATAATAATAATAATAATAATAATAATAATAATGCCATAGTAATAAGAATGCCATAGCAACCCTTGCTGGAGATGGCAGCTGAATCGAGTGCTCTTTAATTTTAATTGGTTTTTATAGTATGTTTTAACATTTCTTACCTGAAAGTGGATTTGTGGTGAGTGAAAACATTGTATACATCAATTAAAATATTAGTTTTGATCTGATACTCATCTGAAAGACAGAAATAATCACTTTAAGAAGTTGGGTTTCTCACTTGGAATAAGTAAATCCTAGTAGAAAATCGAAGACAATATTTGTATTATAAACTGCCACTTGGAACACCAAAGCCACTAAGACATCCAAGTCAAGGTTGAATATTTAAGAGATCCAAGATCAAATATTATCAGCATCATGCCAGCAAGAGGTACTCAGCCAAGAATCGCTCAAACATCACATGTATCTGATGGCTTAGGATTGTCACACTTAGGTGTTGGCTCTCCTCCCAGAAGAATAAACACAAGAATGCGCTGGACTAAGCAAAATAACATAAATGTAATGAAAGCGTATTACAGAGCGACACAGTGTGATACACAATTAACAGGGTACAGAGCATCGATCCTAGATGAATGGAAGAAAATATATCCCGATACTGATATTACTGTTCAAAGAATATGTGACCAAACAAGGCAAATAAAGAAGGGTAAATTCCTAACATCTACCGAGTTACAATTTGTACTTCAAGTAATACGTTCTGAGATGAATCTACATGAAGAGTTGCAACAAAACATGGTAGATAGCGTTGAAGAAAATGATGACGTCCAAGCGAATGAGTATGACCAAGAAAGAACACAAGCAGAATGTGAAACAAGAGAGGAACCTCAAGTTAACGGACTAAGACGAGAGCAAGATGGTATGGGGGATGAAGAAAATGATGACGTCCAAGCGAATGAGTTTGACCAAGAAAGAACACAAGCAGAATGTGAATCAAGAGAGGAACCTCAAGTTAACGGACTAAGACGAGAGCAAGATGGTATGGGGGATGAAGAAAATGATGACGTCCAAGCGAATGAGTTTGACCAAGAAAGAACACAAGCAGAATGTGAATCAAGAGAGGAACCTCAAGTTAACGGACTTAGACGAGAGCAAGATGGTATGGGGGATGAAGAAAATGGGGACGAAGATAGAGAACTTCGAGAAGAATTAGATCAAATCATCATAGAGTTTGAAAATATTGATGTTTCGTCTAGACCTCGACTACCGAAGCTACCATTCAATAATCGCACGAAGTGTATAGTAGAAAAAATAAATACATGTATTGGCCAGAAGTTTGGTACTATTGATAGTACATTTGAACATGTAAATCTCATTACCTACTGTGCAGCGACAACAGTATTGCGTCGTTTGAAGGTAAGATTCCCGAATGAAAATCCAACACGTAGCAAGAATCATAAAGATAAACCAGCATGGAAGTGGAGATTAGAGAAGAAAATAGCCCAATGGCGAAGTGACTTAACAAGGTTGTCAAATTGGAAAAATAATGTTATTGTTAACAATAAGAGCAAAATTATCAAGTTGTTGCAGAAATATGGCCTGCCTAAGAATGTACATAAAGATGATACAAATCTAGTTTTCATTATTGATCATTTGAAACAGAAAGTAACTGCGAATGGAAAACGATTATCACGGTATAATAAAAGTTTAAAGCGCAAAGAGGATAACAACAAGTTCCAAACCAATCAAAAGAAGTTTTACGAATCACTGGAAAGTCAAATGACGGAATCATCAGGAAAACCGCCATCTCAGGAAGCGTTGGTTGATTATTGGAAGAGCATATGGTCAGTACCGATAGACCATAAATTAGATAGTGAGTGGATAAATGGGGAAAGGCTACGGAATTCTGTTAAACAGACAATGGATAAAGTCACTGTCACACCAAATTGATGTACAGATCGCAGTACGAAGGATGAACAATTGGAAGTCACCGGGTATTGACAATATTCACACATACTGGTGGAAATATCTCAGTTCTGTGCATCCATTTATCGCTGCACTGATGTCAAAGGCGATTGATAATCCGTCCACTCTTCCCGAGTTCTTTCTTAAAGGTGTGACATATCTGAAACCTAAGTCTGATAAAACAGAAGACCCGAACAGCTATCGTCCGATTACTTGCCTCTGTACCATGTATAAAATAATAACATCTATCATCACGGAGAAAATCTCATCCCATTTAATGACAAATAATATATGGGCAGAGGAGCAGAAAGGTTGCAGGAGATCTTCGCAAGGAAGTAAGGAACAACTTATAATTGACACGTCCATCACTGAGCATGCGAAGAAGAGGCATCGTAATATTTCATTGGCATGGATAGACTATAAAAAGGCTTACGACTCCGTGCCTCATTCTTGGTTGTTGGAGGTGTTGAAGATTTACAAGATTGATGACACATTGATTGAATTGCTTCAATTTTGCATGAGTAAGTGGACGACTACTTTACATTTAACTATGCAAGATGTTAGTACATCATCTGAGAATATTGATATCAAAAGGGGAATATTTCAGGGAGAAACTCTGAGTCCGTTATGGTTTTGTCTTGCTATTAATCCACTTAGCACATTACTCAATCAAAATGGTTGTGGGTATAAGATCAATAAAAATATCAGTCTCTCACACTTGTTATACATGGATGACATTAAGTTGTATGCTAAGAATGAGAGTGAGATGACTTCATTGATAGAAACAACTGCAATTTTCAGTAATGATATAAGAATGAAGTTTGGCTTGAGTAAATGTGCGGTCCTACATGTAAAAAGAGGAAAAATTCAAGACAATGAGAACATGCAGCTCCATCTTGACCCTGTTGAGAGTGTTATTCCTGGCTTAGAAGAGGATTCAACATATAAATATCTTGGTATCAAGCAATCATTTCGAAATGAAACATCTGTGGTTAAGAAAGAAATGTTAACAAAGTTTAATACAAGGCTAAAGAAAGTGTTAAATTCAGGTCTCAATGGAAAAAACAAGATTATGGCTATAAATGGATGGTGTATTCCCATTATATTATACACTTTTGGTGTTCTGCATTGGACTAAAACAGATATCGAAAATCTTGATCGACAGATCAGAGTAAAACTGACTCAGTATGATGTCACCATCCGAAGTCGGCAATGGAAAGGCTGTACATTCCAAGAGGCGAAGGTGGAAGAGGGTTGATAAATCTTAAGCAGTTGCATGGAAAACAGATTTTATCATTAAGAACGTATTTCTATAAGAAACAAGAAGAATCTCCGCTTCATGATGCCATCGTCCAGTTAGACATTAATCTTTCACCTTTAGATTTGCATAACACAGAACGTGTAATTACACAAGTAGAGGTGAAGGATCTGAATACAACATGGAGGGAGAAATCACTACATCGAAGATTTACGAAAAATTTGGATAAGGCTGACAAATTATCTTCTATGAAGTGGTTGCAAGATGGAAGCTTGTTTAGTGAAACTGAAGGTTTTATTATTGCAATACAAGACGAAGTTATAGCAACTAAAAATAACCAAAAATACATTCAGAAATTAAACATTGACAATGACTCATGCAGATTATGCCATATGATGCCGGAGACCATTCAACATCTCACTTCGGGCTGTTCGAGTATTGTCAATACACATTATCTTCACCGGCACAATCTATCTTGCAAGATATTAGACCAGCATCTTGCTCAAGCTCATGGACTCATTACATCTGAGACCAGATATTACGATTACCAACCAGCGCTTGTTCTTGAAAACGATAAAATTAAACTTTTATACGATGTTTCTGTGATAACTGATTTAACCATTCCTCATAACTGTCCAGACCTAATAATTGTTTACAAGGACACAAGAATTGCCCATCTTATAGATATGACCCACCCCAATGATCACAACATCAATCAAGCATTCACAACTAAGATGACGAAATATCAAGATCTGTATACTGAAATTGCAGCAATGTGGAAGTTGAATCAAGTTCTCATCTTCCCCGTCGTAGTGACAGTCAATGGTCTGATTCATCAAGAACAAGCAAATTGTATGAAGAAAATGGACGTTCCTTTTAGAATAATTCACAAAATTCAAAGATCAGTATTATTAGAGACATCTAGGATAATTCGTAAAGTGTTAAGTGTATCACAATGATGAACTAAGAGTGCTACGTATGTAATTTCGTTACCCGTAGTATGATAAATGTTTCCATGTATGTAATTGTACAATGAGAATGAAATAAATGAAAATAATAATAATAATAATCTCAGTAGTAGGGTGGAGCTAAAATCCGGCAAACAGGCCACAGCTTAAACGGCTGAACCGATTGATCTCACATTTTTACCAGGTGTGCACTTTTGGCGCCTGATTTAACCTTCTCCCCATGCATTTTTTTGCCGCCATTTTGAAACCGGAAGTGAGGTTATATCTCGTCAACGGCTGAACCGATTGGAACGAAATTTGCGCCAAACGATTTAGACGGTCATCTATATGGATTATCAGTAGCAAAAGACTAAACATTATGTTAAAGAAACCGGAAATGACGTCATGAAGTCTTAAATACATCGATTGGCATTTCGGCAACAAAGGTTGATCCGATTATTTTGATATTTATGAAACGTACGTACTTTTGACGTCTTTATGACTTTTTATAAAAAAAAAAACTGAAGCCGCCATTTTGAAACCGGAAGTGACATCATATCTCAATAACGGCTAAATGGATTTGAACGAGAGCAGCGCTGAACAATTTAGACGGTCAACTTCATGTATTATCATCAGTAATATTTGCAGTTTCCCAAACCGAAACCGGAAATGACGTCACACATTTTAATAATCTCACAAATTACATTTTGATGCAATAAATATACTATTTGAGACAGCTTATAATAAAAATGTAATCATGTTTAAATTATAATTCAAGGGGTCAGATATTGCAGCCGCAATATTTGAAACCGGAAGTAATGTCATGTCTCGAAAACTGGTAGACATATCGGTCCAAAACTATCGCCAAACTATTCGGAAGGCCATCTCTATGGAATAGAAACAGTTAAAATGGAATTTTCCTATTTACTAGGAAAACGCTCTGAGTAACGCGTTGATGAGCGAGCACGGATACGCGCAACACCTCGAACCGAAATTATGTTTATCGAAAATGTCCTTAAAAGCCAATAATTCTTGAATTTCGTCACAGACTTGTATGAAAATCTCCAACAATTCCTAAAATATTGGTCCCAATAACCACGCAAAGTTTTAGGTTGATCGATTGAACCTTTATGATTGAACGATTCCTTGTTAATTTCAAAAAATCACAGGATATCGTTCAAAAAAATGATAAACGGTCATATCAGTTTCATAATACGTTTGAAAGTTTCTGCTCTAACAACCTTGAAGTGAAGATTCGAAGATTCCGTGAAATATGAAATTCGAGAAATATGATAGCCAACACGCAAAATATCCGTAAACTGTCGATAACTTTTGAATTTAAACACAGTTTAGTCTGAAAATTGTCAAAAATACAGATAGCCTAATGTTGGACCCGATGACCATGCAAAATTTTAAGTTGATCGGTCAAACGGTTCTGGTTTAAATTTCAAAAAGCGCATGAAATATTTTTTTAAATTTTAACCAATGGGAGGATTCGGCTGAAAATTTGTAAAATAAGAGACAATATTGGTCCTAATGACCATGCAAAATATAAGGTCGATCACATTTGTCGAAGTCCATTTTCATTTTTCAGCCTATCAGGAGATGTTTATTTAAATTTCAACCAATGAATGGATTTCAAAAAAATTAGGGTCTGCAAACAGAGAAGGTTGGTTTTACATGTGTGCAAAATTTCAGATCGATCGGTGAAACGGTGCGACGTGTGTATCGGCTATTAGCAGCCAAAAACAAAAAAAAAACAAAAAAAAAACAGAGGTCCGTGCCAAAGGAGCCAAAAGGAGACGCTCGCTTCGCTCGCTCAATGAGACCGAAAATGACGTCATTCAAATTTATTAATTATTATAATTCCCTCTCTTTACAATGAAAACATATTCAGAAAGCTTAAAATGATACACATAATTTATAGATATACATTCTATGTGGCAGTGCAGTTAGTTCAGCAGCTATTTTGAAAACCGAGGTGTTGCCATATTTTGGAACTCAGTTGACTGATAGGAATGAAACCTTTGCTATTCTTCATGAAATACCAATTCATGAAAATACTTATTAAATACCAATAATACCAATTTTTTCTTTCTTTAAACATTCCATAATTGCACTCTCTTTAAATTTTCTCTTCTTCCAATTCCCTTCATTCATTATCCTCTTCGTTACGTGTCAATCTATGTCGATATTTAATTCAGTTGTGTGTTCTGCTACTAATGATTTTGGTAATGATAAATAATAGATAAGTAATTGTAAATAATATAGATTAAATGTAGATAAAATGATAGATAAGTAATTGTTCATTCGATCAAGTCACAAGTTCTAAGAATAAACTTAAAAAAGGAGTGATATCACCATAAAAAACACTCAGTGTAAAAAAACCAGCCAAGTCTCATCAACTAAAAAAAATTATGAAATCTTAAAATTCTGCACTGAAAAGTAGTGATATCAAAAAATACGCCAAGTCAAAACTTTATTTGAAAATCAAAAAATACTTAACGCATCGTTTTTTAGGGCACTCGTATATTTGATGTATATTTTATATCTGGCCTATACTTTTAAGCTATTTATAAACACGATGTGCCAAGAATTTTGCATATGAGGTATGCATAAATATAAAGCGGCATCAATATTTGTCAGCAGATTGTGCGTCGTTAATACACACGTTACATAAAGTTGACCGTCTAAATTATTTAGCGCTGGTTTCGTTCAAATCTATTTAGCCGTTATTGAGATATGATGTCACTTCCGGTTTCAAAATGGCGGCTTCCGGTTGGTTTTATAACAAGTCAAATGAGATATCAAAAGAACATACGTTACATAAATATCAAAATAATCGGATCAAATTTGTTGCCTAAATGCCAATTGATGTATTTCAAATTTCATGACGTATTTCCGGTTTCGTTAACATAAATTTTAGTCTGTTGCTATTGATAATCCATAAAGTTGACCGTCTGAATCGTTTGGCGCAAATTTCGTTCCGATCGGTCTAGCCGTTGACGAGATATGACGTCACTTCCGGTTTCAAAATAGCGGCACAAAAAATTCATGGGGTGAAGGTTAAATCAGACGCCAAAAGTGCACACGTGGTAAAAATGTGAGATCAATCGGTTCAGCCGTTTATGCTGTGGCCTGTTTACCGGATTTGAATTCCAGGAGACTACTACTACTACTACTACTACTAAGATTATTATTATTACTAGGGGCTGTGCATAAAGGACGTCACGCTTCAGGGGGGAGGGGGGGTGCACCAGTATAGGACACAGTGTGACAGGGGGAGGGGGGGGGGGGGGTACTGGAGGCAGTAGGACGTCACGTTTTGATATAGATATTTTCAAGCATTTTAAATTTCAGTTGATACGTCGGGACCGGAAATTTCGCTAAGAACAAGACATTTTGATCTAGTGGAGCGGTCGCTCCACCCAGCCAAGTCGTACCGTACACTCACACGCACTCAACATACCGTAAATGCCTAATAACTGAGGAGCAGACCAACCACTTTTACTGTAAGCAACAACATGGCACTTTCGGTCTACTGGATCATAAAATTGGAAAATCTCACATTGTTGTGAAATATCTTAATTTCGAGCTATGGCCCACCCCACTCCATATACTAAATTTGGGAACAATAGGTTATGCCATTTGCGTGCTAGAGGGCCGTGAAAACAGTGACATTACACCCCTTTTAAAACCTATCTGATGATGATGATATCAGGAAACACCGCTATCACCGCCACAGCCTAAACGGCTTAGCCGATCGATCTGAAATTTTTACCACATGTGCACTTTTGGCGTCTGAGGTGCCTTTTTTTATAAATAAAACCGGTAGTCGCCATTTTGAAACAGGAAGTGACGTCATATCTCAAAAACGGCTTAACCGATCGGAACGAAATTTGTGCTAATCGATTCAGACGGTCCTCTTTATGAAATAACAATAGTTAAATTAAAGTTTTCTAATTACTGAAACCGGAAATGACGTCATAGTTTAGCGAAATCTGCTTTAATTTACTTCCCTTTAAATAAAAACCAACTATATATTCAGAAGGCTTATAATGAAATATTAGTATTTATATACATATTAATACCTACAATGTGTAAGAGCTTTCAGCCGCCATTTTGAAAACCGGAAGTGATGCCATATCTCGAAAACGGCTGGACCTATTGGAACGATGCTATCGCAATTCTTCATGGCATATCACTTTAAGTTTAAATTTAGCTCCAAACAATATTTTTTTAGTAACTAATTCGGAAATGGCGTATTTTTTTAAAGGAATTAGCCATTGTTGCCCTAATAAGTTTTACAAGTTGTGTAAATAAACTAAAAAAATAAGTGATATCCCCATAAAAAACACTCCGTGTAAAAAAACAGCCAAGTCTCTTCAACTAAAAAAAAAATTATGAAATCTAAAAATTCTGCACTGAAACGTAGTGATATCAAAAAATGAGCAAAGTCAAAACTTTATTTGAAAATTAAAAAATACTTGGCGCATCGTTTTTTTAGGGCATTGTAGGTATAGGTACTATAAGTATATGTATTTATATCTAGCCTATACTTCTAAGCTATTTATATACACGATGCGCCAAGTAATTTTTAATTTTCAAATAAAGTTTTGACTTTGCTCATTTTTTGATATCACTACGTTTCAGTGCAGAATTTTTAGATTTCATAATTTTTTTTTAGTTGAAGAGACTTGGCTGTTTTTTTACACGGAGTGTTTTTTATGGGGTACATTTTACAGTAAAACATATTCTATTTAAGGGGGGGTAGAGATAGATTTGTGACTTCCTTTTAGGGGGGGGGGGGGGGTCTCGAAAAGTGTGACACAGCGGGACAGGGGGGCGGGGGGTGTCAAAATATCCCATTTTTAGCGTGACGTCCTTTATGCACAGCCCCCTAGAGAATCCCGTCATGTAAAACATGACCAATGCGCACCAGTGAGGTATGCATAAATATAAAGCGGCATCAATATTTGTCAGCAGATTGTGCGTCGTTAATACACACGTTACGTAGTTAACAGACCAAATGCCCAACAAAATACGTAATTGAGGTACTGTAGCCGCGTCAGTAACCTCGGCCGCTGACAGCGTCCACCTTAACACCACGAGCAGGTCGTGGTGTGTCTTTGCCTAGTGGCTAGCTCAGACATAGATAGGTCGATGGGTTTGAGCATAGAAAAACAATTAATTAAACAGAGTAGGAACTAGGAGACTACAAAGATGTTCGGCAGTGGTTACTCAGTACAACTTAATACTCAGAATTACAAAAGAAATAATCCACACAGGTGGTTTTATTACACAAAACCATCAACTCAAAAGAGTTACTGAACTGAACAGGCATAAAATAAATAGCACATGGTTTGAGTAGAAAAATGCAAATGGCCTCCGGCCCATGAAGTTACTAGATTGAACAAGAAAGAAAAGTAAATAATTAAATAATACAGTGTGGCAATGCCAACACTCACCTCGAGAGCCTCCTCGACAGATTACTAAACACTAGAGTCAAAATAGGCCAACACTTTGGTTCGAGAACCTCCGTGCACATTTACTCTGGTACCTTCTATACCTTTCTCATACGTACTCAAATTGTGGAAAGCATAAAATAGCTGTATAATAATGGAATTTCGAAATACAGATCTAAACAGAATAATGGTCTATCCGAGACGAAAACCGAAGGGAACGAACAGGACGTCTTGATCAGAGAACGCCCCTCAAGAAAACCACGAGGTTGGCAAAACGTCGGTAGCAAGCAAGACAGTCAAACGCCTCAAACTCACTAACTGAATCGAATGAACGAAACCAGCTTGGCTCTACAAATAGACTAAGGGCAAGACTTCTTAGCAAAAACACAAATGAAAGTCTAAGAAAACATTCATAGACTAAAACTGAAAGGCGTGAGCCGTATGTGAATCTACTTTACCATGCTTCCCGGTTTACCCTGGCTCGCGGAGTTCACGTCCAAACCCCTCAGTAGACGACACGAAAAGACCTCGAGGGAAGTTACATGATTTACGAGCAAGACAAAATATCATCTCTTACATTACATCCGGTAATGGAAAATTACCTGTACAACGTCAGAATGACAGCTCGCATCAAAACCTACAAGGTCGGACCATGCTACTTGACCGAGCAGTGGCGCTATCCCACGGCCGAACAGATAACTAACAGTAAAAGAGTGGGAAAATACAAAACCCAATAGGTGGAATAGATGTTAGGTAGGTAATAGTTTTTTAAACTGTTACAATTCCCCCCTTCTTCCTAAAGAAAATTACTCTAATTTTCTTAAGTTAGACAACAGGTTTCAGATCTTTAACATGCCATTTTCCAACGTCGCGCTGGGTCGAATCTTCAAGACGGTAGACGAGCGGAGAGATCTTCATCTTAACTTTGAACGGGCCGTGTAATCGTGGAGCGAGTTTCGCAGCGAAGCCTTTCGCAGCGTCGGAGAGGTCGTAGTTCCTCTTCCAGACCATATCACCTAGCTCGAACTCCAGATGACGACGTCGCAGGTTGTACTGGTGACGGTACCTGCGGTGGGCAACAGCTAGTCGTTCGCGAACATCTGTAAAAACAGCTTTTAGATTTTTGATCCTCTCAACATGGTCTACCACGTTATCAGGCTGGTCGACAAGGTTGTGATCAGCTCCGCAAAGAATCAGTGCTCTGCCAAAGTTCAGATAAGCAGGAGAAAACCCAGTAACCTCGCTCGTAGCAGTCCGAAGAGCGCAGCCAATCTTAGCAAGATTCTGGTCCCAGCGTTTATGATTGTCTGTGACATAGGAACGTAACATAGCAATGACGGTGCGGTTGGTCCGTTCTGTCGGGTTAGCTTGTGGATGGTGTTTCGCATTGTAGTGAATGGTGATCTGGTATTCCTTCATCAGGTCCTTGAACTGTTTGGCGATAAATTCGGGACCATTGTCACAAACCAAGATAGCAGGTGCTCCATACACAAGGATTACATCATCTTCAATGCGTTTACATACAAGGCGAGAAGTAGCAGAGCGAAGAGGTAGTAACAGAGAATACTTAGTGAAGGTATCTGTGACTACGAGCAGGTACTTGTGGCCGTTCGTCGAGCGAGGCAGGGGGCCCATCAAATCCGCACTGATTCGCCTCCAAGGTCCATCCACATTGCGGTCGCCTTGCATGAGTCCGGCTGGTCGTCGCTGGTCCACCTTAACCTGTTGACATGTAGGGCATTTCCTCACATAATTGCTAACATCTCGGTGCATTCTAGGCCAGTAATATCTCTCGGAGATTCTATTATAGGTCTTGTACACGCCCATGTGTCCCGCTAAAGGACTGTCGTGGCACTCCTGGAAAACTTGTTGTCGAGCCTCCCGAGGGATGACAAGCTTCCACTCAGCGACAAGGTCCGGGAATCGCCGTCGATCTTCCACATGTTTCAGAAGGTTTCCACCCTCCATTCTCCATGACGGGAAACTCTGCGGATCTTCCAGAATTCTCTGTAGAAGGCGTCGATACCAGGGGTCCTGGACAGGTTTAGGCAAGTTGATCACACTCAAGGTTTCACAGGGGGTGCGAGATAGGTAATCAGCTACCACGTTTTCCTTCCCTTTCCGGTGTACAATGTTAAAGGAATACTGCTGCATGCGTAATGCCCAGCGAGCAAGTCTCCCCTGGGGATCCTTCAGGTTGTGCAGCCAAAGAAGGCTGGCGTGGTCGGTGTGTACCGTGAAACTGTACCCTTCAAGATACGGCCTCGATTTCTCCACGGCCCACAAGACTCCCAGACACTCCAATTCGGTGGCCGAAAACTTACGTTCGGGCTGCGTCAGTGAGCGGCTTGCGTAGGCAACAACTCTCTCTGCACCATCTTCAACTTGGTACAGCACGGCACCCAATCCGACGCCTGACGCATCCGTCTGGACGTGGAATGGGATGTCAAAATTGGGACACGACAAAATGGGTGCTTCTTCAAGACAACTTTTGATATCACGGAAAGCCGCTTCTGCTTCCGGGGTCCACTCGAAGATGTAGTCTTTCCGCTGCATACGGGTGCGAGCTGCTACTCTAGTAGCACCCTCTAGTCGGGCCCCACGTTGGGCGCCAATTGTAGCCGCGTCAGTAACCTCGGCCGCTGACAGCGTCCACCTTAACACCACGAGCAGGTCGTGGTGTGTCTTTGCCTAGTGGCTAGCTCAGACATAGATAGGTCGATGGGTTTGAGCATAGAAAAACAATTAATTAAACAGAGTAGGAACTAGGAGACTACAAAGATGTTCGGCAGTGGTTACTCAGTACAACTTAATACTCAGAATTACAAAAGAAATAATCCACACAGGTGGTTTTATTACACAAAACCATCAACTCAAAAGAGTTACTGAACTGAACAGGCATAAAATAAATAGCACATGGTTTGAGTAGAAAAATGCAAATGGCCTCCGGCCCATGAAGTTACTAGATTGAACAAGAAAGAAAAGTAAATAATTAAACAATACAGTGTGGCAATGCCAACACTCACCTCGTGAGCCTCCTCGACAGATTACTAAACACTAGAGTCAAAATAGGCTAACACTTTGGTTCGAGAACCTCCGTGCACATTTACTCTGGTACCTTCTATACCTTTCTCATACGTACTCAAATTGTGGAAAGCATAAAATAGCTGTATAATAATGGAATTTCGAAATACAGATCTAAACAGAATAATGGTCTATCCGAGACGAAAACCGAAGGGAACGAACAGAACGTCTTGATCAGAGAACGCCCCTCAAGAAAACCACGAGGTTGGCAAAACGTCGGTAGCAAGCAAGACAGTCAAACGCCTCAAACTCACAAACTGAATCGAATGAACGAAACCAGCTTGGCTCTACAAATAGACTAAGGGCAAGACTTCTTAGCAAAAACACAAATGAAAGTCTAAGAAAACATTCATAGACTAAAACTGAAAGGCGTGAGCCGTATGTGAATCTACTTTACCATGCTTCCCGGTTTACCCTGGCTCGCGGAGTTCACGTCCAAACCCCTCAGTAGGCGACACGAAAAGACCTCGAGGGAAGTTACATGATTTACGAGCAAGACAAAATATCATCCCTTACATTACATCCGGTAATGGAAAATTACCTGTACAACGTCAGAATGACAGCTCGCATCAAAACCTACAAGGTCGGACCATGCTACTTGACCGAGCAGTGGCGCTATCCCACGGCCGAACAGATAACTAACAGTAAAAGAGTGGGAAAATACAAAACCCAATAGGTGGAATAGATGTTAGGTAGGTAATAGTTTTTTAAACTGTTACAGTACGAAGGAAGGCAATTTAATCATACCTATTATGGTAAATCAATTACATAAGTCTTCAAATGTAAACCATGACCATGAGTATTGGAAATAAAAATTAAGACAATGTATAGTGTCATAACGCGCCGTTAAAATATACGTGAAGTTGATATCGTGACCCGATACACACGACACATTCTTTATTTCTGATACCAATTCATAGTTTGCACGTGACTCATCTCATTGTTGAGAGGCCATATTGGTGTAACGTGTCAGAACGGCTGTCAATCTGTGTTTCGGTATTGTGGTGATATTATAATGGTTACCTGTGCAATAAACTGCAAAATAAATTCTTATATGTATAAAACCACCTCATATACCAAATATCTTTGATTAACCGCTAATAATTAGCTTAAATCGACTTGACATCTGTACACCAAAATGGTTGAAATTTACTTTTATACATTGTTAATGAAAAACAAATGAAGCTCGTGCAAACTATGAATGCATGGTGAGCTTCATTATATCCGTTTCTCTGAGGTCAGAGGTAGGTATAAGAGCGGAAGGTCATATGTTTTGGATTTCTCAGTGCACACTTTTGGAATGGTAATCAAGCTCTATAAGTACCTACCATTTGACTGATGTTAACAAATACAGTTATATTGAAGTATAGGTACCCTTACACAATGGCCCATGTCACCATTACAAATATGATTGGATGAAGAATTCAGCGCAGAATTACTGGTTTTTGAGATCACTTTAAAAATCATTGAAATTGACTTCCGCCCATCTGCCTCTTAGGTACCTATCAGCAGTGGCGGCTATTACAGTGTGCAAGGTGTGACAATTGCACACCTGATCATCCAAGAAAATTATTTAAAAGTGCTCCCTAATCCAGGAAGTAGGAAGTTAAATATTTTGTCTAATCATTTTGCTCTCCAAAAGACGTAAAAATGCATCAATTACAAACTAAAGATACAAAAAAATCCGGGGTTATGCGCCCCGGCCCCGCATCTGCTGGGGGCTCTCCTATTAGAGTACTTTCTTCTACGTCCTTCTATGTTGTTGTTGAATTTAGTTTGGATGGCCACACTTAATAAAAGTATTTCGGCCAGTTCGATTTCAATTTGTTCTTGTAATTCTCTCAATACGACCATTCAGTAAGATTTAGATGGTAGATAATAAATATGATAGATTAATTAAAATTATAGTTGCACTAAAAGACTAATATCTTAGCCGATGATACTAGATTTCGTTAAATAATATTTAACTAGCTGACTGGGCACATTGTGATTCAATGGCGATGAATCTCCACGCTAACCACGACCTCCCGGGAGCGTGGCAGCACGAAGACTGGTCCTTCTATGTAATTGAACACCTGTTGTAAAGCCAAATAGCCGCCACTGCCTATCAGTATGCAATGTAAAAATTTAAACATTGATGTTTAAAACATTATCAACAGTAACTTGACTTCGTTTACATGACTCAATACACACCACTCTTAGTAAATAAGAAACGAAGAAAAATTAATTCCCAAGAAAATATATAATATAACAACTCCATCGGCTAAGGTTTGATCATGTTCACGGCCTACGAAATTCAGAGCACGAGAAAATAAGAAAAATAACGTTTGAAGTTTCTTGCCGAGATGACGTTTTTAATGTAATGTGCTGGTTTGGACCGTATTAGTATCTTATAATGAATTTATTATAATTACAAAAGGATAAGGGGCTCGTCTTAGGTGAGTTTCGGTTATTAATTTATTCACAAAAGGCAGAAGATGTAATTTTAGACATGATGGCAATGAAACACCTCCATCTTTCTTAAAGTTTTCAATAAAAACCGATGTCAAATCGAAGCGCGCAACCGTTCCTGACACACACACAGATAGACAGACAGACAGACAGAATAGAACTGGGTAACTATAAGTAAGATTATGAAAACCGCCCTAAAACACGGTTTTCACGGCCCTCTAGCTCGCAAAGGGCGTAACCTATTGTTCCCAAATTTGGTATATGTTGTAGGGTGGGCCATAGCTCGAAATTGAGATATTTCCCAACAATGTGAGATTCCCCAATTTTTAGATCCAGTAGGCCGAAAATGCCACTTTGATGCTTACAGTAAAAGTGGGTAGCTCCAGCCGTTTTAAATGAGAGTGGGCGCGCCGTACGACTTGGCTGGCGTGGAGCGACCGCTCCACTAGATATGGTATTTATAGTGAAATTACTACAGTTATGCCGGTATAGGGCTTCAAACATCTGCGATGGCTTAGAACCAGGACACCGTAGCTCCATTTTGGACGAAAACGAGTCTGATATTAAAAAAAAAAAATTAAAACAAATACTCCATCAGATCGTAAATATCTCGTATATCCATCTAGAATAATAAGACAGAAAACCAGACGCGAACTAAATGTTTATTTATAAACTGTTTTGTTGCTCTCCTGAAAACTATGTTTTTGGAGATACAAGGTCCTGATTCTTAACCATATAACTCTGTCGATCTGGCCCGAGGTTGGAAATAACAACGTATTATTTGCTGGGTGTATGAAATCAGTTTAATGCCGTGTTAAATGTGCCTGTAGTAGATATAGTTGTGGTCCTGCATGCACCAGTAGGCGCGTAACAAGTACACAATGAGCAGGAAGGAGAGGAACAGCACGATGTTCTTCCACGTGTCGCAGTCGTCTCTCTCGCGCCTGTAGGTCACGTGACTTGCTGTCCTCGCGCACGCGCACACGTCGACACGGGGATGCAACGCGCAGCCGCACGGCAGGTGTTGCAGTTGCCACGGAGCAGGTACAACAGGTTGCCATGTAGGGGAAGCTACATGTTGAGAAGTGGGGGAAGCTACAGGTTGAGAAGCAGTGGAAGCAACAGGTACCGAGGTGACAGGTTGAGAAGGAGTAACATCGTGTACCGGGGTGGCTTCAGAAGGGGTTGGTTGCACCGGGGTAACCTCAGCAGCTTCCTCCGGTGTCTCTGGAAACACAGTTGCCTTATCCACCATCGCTCTCTCACTGGGACAATCCGCAACGGCAAGTGGTTCTTCTCTCTCAACGATCTCATCAACAGACTCAGGCGTTTCTGTTTGAATCAACACCGAGGAGGATTCAGCCACTCTGTTGGACTTCCACTGCATGTCTGTGCAGTAGATGAAGGACTCAATGGGGGAGTGAAGCGTCTTCATCGGAATCTCATTGGCCGTGTCTCCGACTACGATACAGTAGGGACCTGATTTATCTATCTTCACAGCTCGCCTCGGTTTCATGTCACTAGCATGCCCGTAGCGCCACCAGTCCTCGAGCGGGTCCGCTCGGCTTGATGTTCCGCTCCAGCCGTAGTCCAAGTAGCTCTCCCTAGCGGGTTTCTCTTGATCATATGCGGCGTGCGCAGCTCCGTAGTTCCAGCCGTCGACCACGGGATAAGCGCTGGGGATCACGTTGCCGGAATGTCCATATGTCCAGCTGACTTGAACTACAGGAGGGTCGTCTTTGTCGGGCCTTGCGTCTTTCCCGCTGTCTTTCACATTGATACTCGGGTCGAATCGGGCTTTCTTCACATTCGGCTTAGGATTTAGTTTAGCTCTGCTCATCGCTCTAGCTCTCTTCGAGCCTGCTTTCGTACGTGGGGGACTTTTCTTCTTTTTGCCTGCTTTTACTGGTGGTGAACTTTTCTTTTTGCCTTCCTTTGGAGGAGTTGGACTTCCCTCTTTACCTTCCTTTGCAGGTGACGAACTTCTCTTTTCGTCTTCCTTCGCCGGCGACGGAGTTTTCTTCTCCTCTTCCTTCACTGCTGGTTTAGGTCGACAACACTTCTTCTTCTCCTCGGTCTGCACTTCTGTGTTCTTGAACTCTGTCTTGGTTTCTGTGTTCTTGGGCTCTGTCTTGGTTTCTGTCTGTGTCTCTTGAGTGGAAGTGGTTTTGGTCGCGACTTTCGACTCGACTTTGCACGGGCAATCTTCCGGCTGGATCTTCAGCGTGCTCTGCGACTGCGCACGAGGACATCGGCTGGGTTCCTCGGGACATGACCCCGAGTTCAACAGCCAGTCCAGACACCAGGGAGGTTGTCTGCAAGATCAAACAGCATCAGTTACAGTCTCATCCAAACAACAGGGCGGCTGTCTGCAAGATTAAACAGCATCAGTCACAGTCTCATCCAGACACCAGGGCGGCTGTCTGCAAGATCAAACAGCATCAGAATCATGGGGAGGACTCAAGTGTTATATATTCCAGCTTTAAAATACAATCATCTAGGCTCAGATTCACCAAGCTTTTCCTCCCTGCTTATTAGATACACTAAAGCGCAGTACACCATCAATTCAATTTTCAATTCAATTCAATTCAATTTGAAAATATTTTATACACTCAATAAACAAGGACACAAAGTTGTATTAATAACCAAATCATAAACGTACTGGTCAGTGGTCTAAGGAAAAACAAAACAATATTGCAGATGAAAGACAGATAAACAGTGTGAAGGCCGCATAATGCAATAGCATTGTGTGCGGGCCTTCTATTTACAAAATATTGAAAGTGAATGAACTGATTAACACACAGACCGGACACAAATAATAAA
The DNA here is from genome assembly GCA_934045905.1 of Leuctra nigra. Classification (NCBI taxonomy): domain Eukaryota; kingdom Metazoa; phylum Arthropoda; class Insecta; order Plecoptera; family Leuctridae; genus Leuctra; species Leuctra nigra. The sequence goes on from OW203766.1 coordinate 1,604,052, forward strand.
TGTATACAAAATTTATGTGATGAACAAATTAATACAAGAATGACAAGAGAAGTTACAAAATAATGGAATAAACCTTGAACAAGTAATCACGTAATCAGGAAAAGAACACACTAACATTTATTTTTATTTTATTCTTGTATTATTTACTATTTATGTGTAACCAACATAGAGCAAATTAAATAAACCAATTAATTATAATATAACACACACACATAGCATATATAACACTTACTTATAAGTGCGGAAAAATAGCACAGAGCAGTCCTCCCTTCCAAATAAAAAAAATCCACTTGATTAATAAATGTTTAAAAATAACAAGCTCAGTTTCATTTCTGATTTCCTTGGGAATCATGTTATAAACACGCAAACCAACGTAATCCAAATGTTGCTCACCAATCAGTCTATTTCTATAAGGGATTAAAAGATTTAGTGATGTATGTTGCATGATTTGCCTAGTTATATAAGTAGGATTGGATTTTTTTTAACAATATCGTGTTTTTCATATGCGTGCAAATTAGTAAAAATGTAAATCATAGCGGTTTTTATATACAGTTGTCTAATGTCAAGGACTTAAGTTATTTGGTAAATTTCCTCAGATGGAAACTGTGATGATTTTTTCATAATGATTCTTAGAATGACTTTTTGCATCGTATTTAAGGGCTTGACGTTGGTGATATTTGCAGCTCCCCATCCAATAATCCCATATTGCAAAATAGACTGAACTAGTGCTTTATATATTGCTAAAATTAATTTTTTGTCAGTTACATTTCTCAATCTGTAGAATACATATAGAACATTTCTCAATTTATTTACTATAAAATTGACGTGAGGTCCCCACCTAAGGTGTCGATCTATAATTATACCTAAATATTTAGCCTGCACAGCATTCAGTATGGTACAACAGTCACAAACAGGGTCAGGGTTAGCTAGACAATCATCCTTATGCAATCTAAGAGTCAGATTTGGATCAGGTCGTGTTTTTATAGTAATATAGCATGGAAGTACAACCGTTTTAGATAAATTTAACGTTAAAAGATTTGCCGATAACCATGAGCTGACTATTTTAAAAATGCAGCTTGCTTCATTGTAGACCCCAGGCCAACTAGTACCGGATATAACAAAGACAGTGTCATCTGCTTGTCAAAATATGCCCATTAATACTTAAATCGCAGAGGTCATTTATATAAATAAGAAATAAAATAGGACCTAACACCGTGCCTTGAGGGACATCATATGCAATGTCCTTTTCAGTGCTAAAAGTACTTCCTATTTTAACCATATGTGTTCTTTTTGATAAATAACTTTGAAATAATTTTAAAGTAACTCCGCGTAAACCAATTTTTTCTAATTTATATATCAAAAGTTTGTGGTCAACAGTATCAAAAGCTTTAGCGAGATCTAAAAACACTGATAATACTTTGTGCCCATCATCCATGGCTTTAGTTATTATACTAGTAAGGTGGTAAATAGCATCACTGGTGCTTCTTTTGGCTCTAAAACCGAATTGGTTTGGAGAAAGCGCCGAAAGCGCAATCACAAGCGCCTTCTGAATCCCTGATAGTATTAATACAAATGTTGCGCACATAGGGTAGAGTAGAAGTAGACTTGCCTGGGCCTAGGTTCACAAAGGAATATAACGTTATTAACTCGCTGCCCGAAAAATATTTATGCAATATATGTTATTACAACGTTGTATCGGTAAAACTTTATGAAAATAATTGCTTAAATAACAATTAGATTTAGATTTAGATTTATATTGTTCACATCTTACAAGTAGTGGGTATCCACAAGGTGGTAAGGAACAAGAGTACAATGAAAATTAACTAGGAAAACGCTCTGTGTAACGCGTTGATAAGCGAGCACGGATACGTGCGACACCTCGAACCATAATTCCTTAAAACACGGCAATAATATACTGAAGGCTAGAAGCATGATTCACTAAATTATATAAAAAATAACTGCATTTGTGTCTCATTGCAAGTTAGTAACAGACACACACTCATGTGTATTTTTTGGAGTATTTAGGTGTGTATCAAAGGGATTTATTCCAAATAATAATTACAGAAACAAAACAGATATTTAAACAATACAGATAAATACAGAGATTGAAACTCACAAAATAGGCAACATGACATAATTTAAGAAATAGTATTCAAACAGTTACTTGCCGTTCCGTTTAATAGAGCAATTTCCTATTACCCAACACATTGTATTGTAACTCCTAACGTAGTGGCTGAATAAATAAAATAATTCATAAACGTAATTTCATTTATCAACCAACCAACCAATCTATTTCTACAATCAAGCAGACATTTCGCCGGTCTACAAAAAATTTGCTTAGCATTTGAAAGGATTGAAAGTAAGACTGCATGTTAAAACTTTTATAAACAATAAATACCTATACTATCGGTTAAAATAAAATAAAAACTATAACCTCGCAGGTATTGCTATAACTATACCTATTTAACCGTAAAAAGTATTCTAACAATAATCTATAGACAGCTGACTGCTTCCGAGTTTGTTTTGAATGGGGTGCATCGAGCGGCCGCAGCGGACTCCTCGAACCTACAATGCTATTTATATGGGAAAACACTATTTTTTTTTAATTATGGACGGATCTTTCTCAAAAACTATACAGGTCTAAGTTAGTATGAGATGAAGGTGTGTGCAAAATTTCAGATCGATACGTTGACCGGTGCGACCTGGGTTGAAGCGACAAAAAAAACACACACACAGAGAAAGTGCCGCAAGAGTCAAGTAGAGACGCTCGCTCCGCTCGCTTAATAATATTGTATCATATATAATATAGCCAGCTCTCAAGATCCTTCTAATTCTTGCCGTCTTCACTTCCTTCAGCACCGTCCTCCTCGTTCTTAGTTGTCAGCATGTGTCGAAACTCTTTTACTGATATGTCAGTCATGTCGAAGTCTTTCAAGTTGTTCCAGTCTCGAATGGTTCTGGCCAAAAATGAAAATCTACCACAATCGGTTCGTGCAAACAGTTCTTTTATCATGTGACTTGAGGTTGTTCTTCCTTGACGTTTTTCTTCTACCATTCCAGCACATTCAGTCCATCCAATATTGCCATTTCTCATTTTAAACATATTGCATAACCTTGCAATCTTTCTTCTGCTTTCTAAAGGTTCCCATTCCAATTCCTTCATCATTTCATTGGGACTTTCCCAAACAACATTCTCCTCATTCCGTTCCTTCTTCCACTTCTTCACTCTACCAGTCACCCTTCTAGCCGCAATTTTTTGAATATTTTCTAGTGACCAAACTGCATTTTCTCGGTAAGGGTCCCATATGGCACCTCCATATTCCAGAAGAGGTCTCAAGAGTGTCTTATATGTCATGTTTTTCGTAGCTATGCTTGCTCCCATCAAGTTTCTATAGACGAAATTTATGTTTCTAATGGCTTTACTGGCAACTACACTTATATGGTCTTTCCACTCCAAAGTTTCATCAATACAGACTCCAAGGTATTTGTAGCCATTCATCACTTGCAGTGTCTGCTCAGCAATGGAATATTTAGCAGGATTACTTTTTCTGGCTCGGGTATAACTCACAACTTCGTACTTCTTCATATTCAAGCTCATTTCATTCTTAATCATCCACTCATTGATCACTTCTAAGTCATGTTGAAGACACTGCTCATCTTCTTCATTACTAATCTTCCGATAGACAACACAATCATCAGCGAAGAGTCGAACAGGTGACTGTACATTTGATACTAGATCCTTTATGTAAATGAGAAACAATAATGGGCCTAGAACGCTACCTTGAGGTACTTCGGAAGTGACTTGTATACTGTCTGACAGGGTGTTTCCAACTTTGACCCTTTGTTCTCTCCCTAAAGGATGTGCTTCCAGTACTTGAATGACTGCATCGTTTGGAACCTTTGAAATGAGTATCTTGGGGTGAACCTTATCAAATGCTTTCATCATGTCCAAATATACTGCATCCACTCGTTCTCCACTATCCAGTGCATCAGACATCTTGTACAAAGCCAGTAAGTTGCGTCTCACACGAGAAATTTGCCCTGAAGACGTGTTGTGCTTCTATGAACCAATTCCTTTCAAATAATATTTGCCAGATGCATTGGTTAATTAGTTTATCCAGGATTTTGCACGCAAGGGACGTAAGACTAATGGGTCTGTATTTGGTCAGTCGGCACTTCTCACCGCCTTTGAAGATTAGAATAACAATTGCCTTCTTCCAGTCATTTGGAATTGCGTCATCTTTTATTACCTACTTGAGCATACAGGTGGAAAAGGTATTTGGAGATATTGTAACCACCCAATTTAAAGAAGCGAGCTGTTAGTCCATCCTCGCCGGGGGGCGTATTTCCGAATTGCACCCGATTTCAGCACCGATGCTATATATGTCTATTAAGCCCCTCCCCCAAAAGGCGTGCGCAGTACGCCAGGCTGAGCGAGAACTGTTCCGCATACGTGGATATGGAGGTTGCACGCAGTTTCTTAGGTTTTGATCAACATGCAGTGATTGTAATGTAACTTGATATCAGAAAATAAACTGGCGGGTGTTGTTAGACCAAGATTCGAAGGTGAAAACTACAAAAGTGTGTAATGAATAGGCGAAATTGTTTGGAATTGCGTAGAAAACGAACATGTGTGTGCGGAAATCTTGGCCAAGTCTTATCAAATTTGGTTATGAAAAGTTTCGTACTGAAATAATTGTGATTTTCGCTGAAGACTCTTATTTTGTATTTTGTTGAGATTGTGAAACTTCAATTTTTTTTTTCTTTGTTCTTCAGTATTGCTGACTAATTACTTGGTGATAGTGTGTTTTTTTGGAAATCTTCTGCCATCAAGCCGTTTTATGTGATTATTTTTTGAGATTTACGAATTTATAGAAGTAAATAAGATGATAGGTTTCAAGAAATTTCGAATTACCTGTAATTGCATTTCTTTTATAATAATGTGAGTTTAATTAATATCAAGAATATGATATAACTAATCTTCTTATTGGATATATTCAGTAATTATCTCAACAAAATAAGTATACCTGCTTGCCAATTATTTCATCGTGATATGCTTTTTAAGATTTAGAAACTATTAGGAAAATGACCTAATAAGTTAACCTACCTAATAAGTGACGGAACCCAAGGATATCAGACTCTCTCAAAGTCATTAAAAATGAATGTTGTATGTTTGTACATAAAGAAACTGTCTGGTTGATAGTTACTTCATACTAATAAAAAATAATCACCATATTAAAAGATGTTTTTAACAGCACATAATAATGCGATTGTGTTGTATCACATATGTGTTCCAAAATATACAGAATACAGAGTGAAAAGTAACAGTAACTTTCACTCTTTCTCTCACTTTATTAAAAATAACACATTGCATAAAAAAAATTACGAGAGTACTTATTAAGAATAACAATCGTCCTTCATTATTAGAAATCTTTTATATTGATAATTATAATTGATAAATGAATTTAAAAAGTGTGTTTTAATAATACCCATCCCAATTAATTCTCATATTTTAATTTACAATTTGACATTAATTATGAGGTAAATGTTTCTTGGAAGACAGTACAATAATAATCTAATGTTTTTCGGTCAGAGAGACCGAAAAAAGGTCAAGGAAAGAAAAGGTAAGGGGCGTGCTAAGTTGCATGGTGCCGAAATCGGGTGCAATTCGGAAATACGCCGCCGGGGGGCTTTTCCATTTTTGAGTTTGCGAATAATGTCGAAACTCCTGCAACACTAATGGAAAATGGATATGCTCCCATTGAAACTCCCGCATTTACGTCTTCATTTAAATGGCAATGATTTTTATTAAATACATTGGAATAGAACGTGTTCAATTCGTTTGCCTTCTCTTCATTAGTCGAAAACTCTGTGCCATCTGTTCCTACTAAAGTTGGTAAATCTCTTCCACCCGTTCCACCCTTTTGCTGACGTATATGTTTATAAAGCTTGGACCATCCGCCTGCTTCATCATCTTTTCTAAACATGTTTTTCATGAATATATCCTTTGCCTTAGCCTTTTCCTGATTAAGTATTTTAGTAAGAAGTTTAAGTTTCTCCTTGTAGCCGTCACTGAACTTTCCTCTATTGTAATGATTTCGAACCGTTCTCTTGAGTTTCTTGATTTTCTCGTTATAGTACTGTGGGTCACTGTTCCTTTTCAACACAAGTTGAGGAATGTGGTGTACCATCGCGGCTTTACAGATATTCAAGAATCCATCCCAAAAGTTCTTCAACGTTCTTGTCTACAGATGCCCAATCAGAGAAGTTGTAGCTTAACTCCTCTTGAAGTCCTCTTCTATTGGTTTTCTTGTAACACCATACTACTGTGTCTGTGTCCGCCTCAGTAACATTCATATCACATTCGACTTCAACGATGACTGCTTTGTGATCGCTACTTCAACAACTTCGCGTCTAAGCAGACTGTCTATTGGATTAATCAACACCACATCCAACAGGTTGCTCCTGGTACCATCAATCATCCTTGTGACCTCCTTTACCACTTGTTCATAACCTTGATTCATGATGGAAATTCTTGATTCATTTATAAAGATAAATTGATAAGTATTATCATGGTAAAAGCATGGTTTAGAGAAATTGATGTTCATACTGCTCTAACGGTATAAGGTTATAGGTACATTTAAAAAAAGTGAATCTAGCTCCTGCCTTCATTCAAATTAATTTGTTATGTCGACAGATTTGTAATACTTTCATTTCGAAGATGAATACTTTAATATACTTGTAGTTATTTGCGTACTCCAGTAAAGGTGTGCGAACTAACACGTCACACCTCCTAACAGTTACCTGCTCTGTGGCAGCTTGTGGTACGCGTCATGGCATGACGAGTGACAACATCTACTGGCTCTGTAGCACACATCCTCATCACTCGATGACGTCACACCTCCTAACAGTTACCTGCTCTGTGGCAGCTTGTGGTACGCGTCATGGCATGACGAGTGACAACATCCACTGGCTCTGTAGCACACATCCTCATCACTCGATGACGACAGAGCTCCCAACTGGACGCAGCTTCCGGTCTCGTCGATCAGGTTGAACGTCACTTCCTCCTGGTCGTCATATCGGATGGAGATGAAACCTTGAGAGCCTCTCTGAAGCGAGCTGGCCGACTCACATCCACACACTTCGTCCGAGTCGGAGGTTTTGACTCCAACTTCACTGACATCCTCGACATTGCAGACGCAAGCCGAGGAGTCGCAGGCGTTATCATGTTTTTCAAGCGGACATTCCTTGGTCTTCGCTGCGGGACCTGTTGCTTGGTCCTTGTCTTCTGTACACGAACATTCCTTGGTCTTGCATCCAGAAGTCGCCGAGTCGTTGTGAGCTTCCTTTGTACACGAACATTCCTTGTTCTTCACTGGATTGTACTTCTGTTCCGAGGACCCGCAATGAAGTTGTCCCGTGCAAGGACAGTCCTTGTTGGTTCCTCTGCGACTCATCGAGTTGGTCTGTTAGTCCATGGCTAAGTCCGCATGACAGCAGGACGATGGTAACCATGGATACATAGCGACATGGTGGTGGTAACCATGGATACATGAAGATCAACACAGAAACACCACGTGACAATGAGTTAGTATTTCAATGCTTCATTTGTTTTGTCGTCTGCAAATGTCACATTGAATGTGAATGAGATGAATTGGACATTCAACGCGTTATGCAGAACATTATGCATCGGGTGAGGTTCCAATACATTATCAAACTCTTCACTTCAGTGTCGCGAGTTCCATTGGAAAACAACGACAAAGGGACGGAGTCAAAGTCGCGACAATCGCAATAAGTTGGATTCACTTCACGATTGTCACGATTGTCGTAACCTAAAGGAACAACAGTCAATTATCTCTGCAGTTTACGATTTCATCGATGTCGTTCAGGTTTCTATGTGTACCTTAGCATTGAGGTTTCCGATAACGCTGGTAGATGTCACTCGGGCATCAAATCGCAGCTGTCGCATTCATCGAAACACAGATCGCGTCCCGTGCGATTGAACGTGATCCATATGAACCAAACTGAGCCACGATACTCCGTGTATTCCCTGGGATTGATACACTTTCACACATCCTGGGTTGCGATTACACAACTATTTCGATTGCTGGCGGAATAGCAATCTGTAAAGCTTTTGGCAAACTCTCATTGCTAACGAAACTGCTACCGCTTTGCAGGTATAGAATCCCAACCCAGCTTGCTCATTGTGTTCCATCAGAGAGTCTGAGTTGAGTTGCCAAGTCTGAGGTCAACGGTTTCAGAAGCATTCTTCTTTACTTTGACAGACAACTAGAGACTATTCATTTTAGGGCCAGATTTTCAATACTCTTCTTAAACCTAATTAAGAGGGCTTGGTAGTGAGCGTGGCTTTGACGTGTTTTTTAATCGATTTTATCAATATCTTTTACCAATGTAATTGTTAACAAAATAGGGCTATGTACGCGTATTCAGAAGAGTTCAATGAAAATAATTCCATAGCTTGTAATGGTTTATAGACTGGACAAGAAACTAAAAAAATATAACTTTTTGGCCCGACGTGTTAAAAGCTGCCAACAAAGTGATTATTATAGATTTTTACACGCTGAATCCGAAAAACATTGTTGGCAGTCTCAATTTTTACTATTTCACCCTTAAATCTCATTAAGGGTTGATTTCGGTAGCCCAAAAGAAATATAGTCACAGAATCCACAATATGTACTCTAGAAAGAAGTTCAAGAGACAGAACAGAAAACAGAAATATTCAGCAAAGGCTAATAATTAATGAAATGGCTACTTCAACAATGCCTCTATATTTATAACTGAGGTCGAAATCAGGGTGCAACCATGAACAAGCGTCAGAAAAAATGATTGCATATATTTGTGCAAGGCCGTAAATCGTAAACTACTGAACGTAAAATAAAAAATAAAAATGCATTTGTAACCTCAATACTTGTTGAATGCAATAAAGTTTTCATACAGAGAGTTGTGCGAATATGTTGATCCCAGAAAAAAAACACTCCGTGTAAAAAAGGCAGCCAAGTCTCTTTACTTTAAAAAAATTCAACACCGAAAAGGAGTGATATCAAAAAAGAAGCCAAGTCAATGACATTTCCAAATATTTAATCGTATCATTGAAATAAAAGTATAAACACCGAGAAATACTTTACAAAAGGACTTGGCGCATCGTTTTTTTAAAGACATCATTCTATCCTATAAGTGGAAAGAAATTTACAATTAGGTACATTTTCCTCTTTTTTTTAGAGCCAGTATCTATGAATCAAGCTACTTTTAGTAATGGCTATTTTATAGTTTTGTCAATGGCGATAGAAGAAAGATTTCATGTTGTAATAGATAAGTAATGTAAGGGTGGAAGAATTAAATAACAATTGGAAGTGGGCTCATTTATATTTTTATAGCACTGTTAATATGGTGATATTAGAAGGGTATGTTTTCATAATTTGATCTTGATTGAGGGAAATCATGAAACGTTGTAAAATAATTACTAACTATCTATGGAACACTATTATATTTTTTTGAAGTGTCAAGTGTATAAAGTTAAAAAATTTAAAGAAATTCCATGTGCCGTCTCTGTGTACTTTGTGAAATGTATTGTTATAAAATGCGGATTAATAGAAATGTATTTCAGGATGCGAAGGTATAACGCATAAGACTTAATTATGTTGACCACGAAACAATATTACGAAGATAACTATTGTGTATTTATAGAAAACATAGGCAACAAGTTTCATAGCGTATATATTCAAATAGAAAATATTTTACAGTAGGTATGTATAATATGTAATTGAAAGATGTGTCCCTATTATTCTAAAAATTCTAAATGACGGTTGTATATAAATGGCATATGCTTATGAATAGAAAAATGTCTTTAAAAAAACGATGCGCCAAGTCCTTTTGTAAAGTATTTCTCGGTGTATATACTTTTATTTCAAAGATACGATTAAATATTTGGAAATGTCATTGACTTGGCTTCTTTTTTGATATCACTCCTTTTCGGTGTTGAATTTTTTTAAAGTAAAGAGACTTGGCTGCCTTTTTTACACGGAGTGTTTTTTTCTGGGATATCACTTCTTTTGTTAGTTTATTCATACAGCTTGTAGCACATGTCCTACCAAGGACTAATTTCTTTAAAAAAATACGCCTCAACCGATTTGGTTAGTAAGAAAAGTTGCATTTGGTACAAGCTTAAAATGATTATCCAAGAAGAATAGTCTAAGTTTCGTTACAATCTGTCCAGATGTTTTCGATATCTGACTTCACTTCCAGTTTAAAAAATGGCGCTCAATAATACTGCCGCCTTGAATTCATAAAAGTGCAACATAATTGCATAATTAAGCTGCAATCTCGGCAGTTGTTTTCGATATATGACGTCACTTCCGGTTTTGAAATAGCGGCCGAAAATAATGTCATCTTGAATCCATAAATATAAGGGCTATATAATTACATAATTTAGTTGCAATCGGTACATCTGTTTTCTATAAATGACGTCACTTCCTGTTTTTAATATGGCGGCCAGAAATAATGTTGTCTTGAATTCATAATTATAAGTCCAAAATAATTAGATAATTTAGTTGCAATCGGTACAGCCGTTTTCGACATATGACGTCACTTTCGGTTTTAACAATGGCGGTCGAAAATAATGTCGTCTTTAATTCAAAAATATAAGTCCTACATAATTACATAATTTAGTTGCAATCGGTACAGCCGTTTTCGATATATGACGTCACTTCCGGTTTTAACAATGGCGGTCGAAAATAATGTCGTCTTTAATTCAAAAATATAAGTCCTACATAATTACATAATTTAGTTGCAATCGGTACATCCGTTTTTGATATATGACGTCACTTCCGGTTTAAACAATGGCGGCCAAAAATAATGTCGTCTTGAATTCATAATTATTAGTCCTACACAATTCCAAAATTTGGTTACAATCGATACAGCCGTTTTCTATATACGACGTCACTTCCGGTTTTTGCAAATGGCGGCCGAGTACACCGCAATCTTGAATTTATAATTATTCACAATGTATGTTTCTAAATATCTATTTAAAAGTATAGATTGGGGAATTTAGTGTCATTTAGCATATTAATGGCGTCATTTAGCATATTTATGACGTCATTTCCGGTATAGGTAATAAGAAAACAATCTAGTTCTATCTAGTTGATACTTCATGAATGACCTTCTGAATTCTTTAGCGCTAATTTCCGTCAAATCGGTCATGCCGTTTTCAATATATGACGTCACTTCCGGTTTCATTTAGTGGTTCCTGCCGCCATTTCCGGTACCGTTTATTTGTATATTCATTTATCCCAATTGATTTTTCAAAAAGATTGCAGAATGCATAGACAGGAGCTAGTTCAGTGGCAATCGGTACAGGTGTTTTGGATATATGACGTCACTTCCGGTTTCAGGAATGGCGACCGAGAACACTGTATTGAAATTATAATTATTTTGTATTGTCATTGTTTCAATGTAAGCTAATTATATGTGTATTTAAAGTATAATTTGATGAAATAAGCTAAATATTGTGAATTTATGACGTCACTTCCGGTTTAGAAAATAAGAAAATAATGTTTTTTAGCATCATACTTCATATAGATGACCATCTAAATCGAATGGCGCTAATTTCGTTCTAATCGGTCCAGCCGTTTTTTATATATGACGTCACTTCCGGTTTAAAAATGGCGGCACAAAAAATTTATAAGAGGCAAGGTATCATCAGACGCCAAAAGTGCATATGTGGTAAAAATTTCAGGTTGATCGGTTCAGCCGTTTAGGCTGTGGCGGTGATAGCAACTTTTTCGGGAATCATATGAAGAAGAAGAAGAAGAAGAAGAAGAAGAAGAAGAAGAAGAAGAAGAAGAAGAAGAAGAAGAAGAAGAAGAAGCAGATGAAAGCGGTGTAATTTCACGATTTTCACTGCCCTCTAGGTCGTAAACGGCATGACTGGTTGTTGTCGCGTGATGTATGTGTTGTTAGGTGGGCCATAGCTCAAAATTAAGACATTTCACAACAATGAGAGATTTTCCATTGTTGAGATCCAGTTGGCCGAAAATGCTATGTTGTTGCTTACAGTAAAAGTAGTTGGTCTGCTCCTCAGTTTATATAGGCATTTACGGTATGTTGAGTGACTGTGAGTGTACGGTAAGACTTGGCTGAGTGGAGCGACCGCTCCACTAGATCACAATAAATTCGGAAAAACAAGTGAACGAATATCTCAGCAGCGCCTAGCGTGCCACCTGCGAGTAACGCGCTCCCCTGATTGGTCGGCTGCCTGAAGGTCACAATCACGTGCTAGAGAGTTCAGTGGCGGGTTGGCAATTCATTTACCAGGAAACCAAGTTAATTCTTGTTTATTGGAATATTTACTTAAAGAAGGTCCGTACCTAGGTTTTCTTTGGAACAATTAGTTACATCCTAGATAAATTATTAATTCAAAAAATGTACCCACAGGTAAATCTTATTTTACAAAGGAACCATTCAATCAATACTTTTCTGCTACACACTACATTACTATCATCTTCATCTTGATCTAATACATTGGCACATGGATCAGTGAAATGCAACTTTGATTTGCGGTAACTATACATCATGCTCTGCTGGACAAATGATTGCAAAATATTACCTATACCAAAATCATTCTATGTACAATAGAATAGGAACCATATTGTTTCAATCAATACTTTTCTGTTCTACACACTACTTACTATCGTCTTCATCTTGATCTAATACATTTAAGCAACTTTGATTTGTGGTAACTAGACATATACACACTAAACTAGACACTAGACATATAATGCTCGAAAAATGTTGCACTGAATCTTATTGTGTACAATTGAATCCCAGAAAAAAACACTCCGTGTAAAAAAAGGCAGCCAAGTCTGTTTACTTTAAAAAAATTCAACACCGAAAAGGAGTGATATCAAAAAAGGAGCCAAGTCAATGACATTTCCAAATATTAAATCGTATTTTTGAAATAAAAGAATAAACACCGAGAAATACTTTACAAAAGGACTTGGCGCATAGTTTTTTTAAAGACCTCATTCAATACTAAAAGTGGAAAGAAATTTAAAGTAGGTACATTTTCCTCTTTCTATTAGAGCCAGAATCTATGAATCAAGCTACTTTGAGTAATGGCTATATTATAGTTTTGTCAATGGCGATAGTAGAAAGATTTCATGCTGTAATAGATAAGTAATATAAGGGCGAAGAATTAAATAACAAGGAAGTTGGCTCATACATATTCTTATAGCACTGTTATTATGGTTATATTAGAAGGGTATCTATTCATAATTTGATCTTGACTGAAGGAAATCATGAAACGTTGTCAAATAATTATGTATGGAACACTATTATATATTTTTGAAGTGTCAAGTGTATAAAGTTAAATTTTTTAATAGAAATACAATGTGACTGTGTACTTTGTGAAATGTATTGTTATAAAATGTGGATTAATTGAAATGTATTTCATGATGATAAGGTATAACGCATGAGACTTAATTATGTTGATCACGAAACAATATTACGAAGATAACTATTGTGTATTTATAGAAAACATAGGCAACAAGTTTTATCGCGTATATATTCAAATAGAAAATATTTTACAGTAGGTATGTGTAATAAGTAATTGAAAGATGTTTCCCTATTATTCTAAAAATTCTCAATGACGGTTGTATATAAATGGCATATGCTTATGAATAGAAAATGTCTTTAAAAAAACGATGCGCCAAGTCCTTTTGTAAAGTATTTCTCGGTGTTTATTCTTTTATTTCAAAAATACGATTTAATATTTGGAAATGTCATTGACTTGGCTCCTTTTTTGATATCACTCCTTTTCGGTGTTGAATTTTTTTAAAGTAAACAGACTTGGCTGCCTTTTTTACACGGAGTGTTTTTTTCTGGGATATCACTTCTTTTGTTAGTTTATTCATATTGCTTGTAGCACATGTCCGGGCAGGGACTAATTTCTTTAAAAAAATACGCCTCAGCCGATTTGGTTACTAAGAAAATTTGCGTTTGGTATATGATGAAAATGATTATCCAAGAAGAATAGCTTAAGTTTCGTTACAATCGATCCAGCCGTTTTCGATATATGACGTCAATTCCGGTTTTGAAATAGCGGCCGAAAATAATGTCGTCTTAAATTCATAATTATAAGTCCTACAAAATTGCATAATTTGGTTGCAATCGGTACAGACGTTTTCGATATATGACGTCACTTTAGGTTTTAACAATGGCGGCCGAAAATAATGTCGTCTTTAATTAATAATTATTAGTCCTACATATTTCCAAAATTTAGTTGCAATCGGTACAGCCGTTTTCGATAAATGACGTCACTTCCGGTTTTAACAATGGCGGCCGAAAATAATGTCGTCTTTAATTCAAAATTATTAGTACTACATGTTTCCAAAATTTGGTTGCAATCGGTACAGCCGTTTTCGATATATGACGTCACTTCCGGTTTAAACAATGGCGGCCGAAAATAATGTCGTCTTTAATTCATAATTATTGGTCCTACATATTTCCAAAATTTTGTTACAATCGGTACAGCCGTTTTCGATATATGACGTCACTTCCGGTTCTAACAATGGCGGCCGAAAATATTGTCGTCTTCAAATCATAATTATTAGTCCTACATATATCCAAAATTTGGTTGCAATCGGTACAGCCGTTTTAGATATATGACGTCACTTCCGGTTTCAGGAATGGCGGCCGAGTACACTGCAACCTTGAATTTTTAATTTGTATTGTAATTTATAATTTGGGGGCCAACATCACAAAAACATAGAGCGTGTACCGAAAAGCCACTAGTTGAATATAACGATAGCTCTCAGACCCTCAGTCAACTCATATATAGCCTCTACGGGGAAGAAATTTTACACCGGACGAAGACATATCAGAAGCTCAGAGTGAAGAGAGCGAAGTCACTCTGCGACCTTAGTTTCCTACTGCGCTGCAGAGATCAAGAAGTTATACCACGCTTCCTGGCCCTGCGCAGTCACATCAGAACGAGAAACGCCTGCAAGATCCTACAGAAAGCTAGCTTGGCACTCCTACGTGAGACCATCTCTCGGACTTATCGTTCCTTAGATGAGCTCTCACGTAGCCTGTACCACTTGCACCTCGAGCTATCATCCGAGCTTGCAACGCTAATCTTCAACAAGATCGACTCGCTGTGCTACCGGCGAGCAGAAGACACTGCGCACCAAGCTACACAGCGGCAGCGACGCAAGTTCGAGAGGATGCAGAGAACCGATCCAGACACACCAACCCAACACGCAGCAGCCGAGCGACTATCTGACCAGGCATGTGTTTCCAACAACATGCCCGGCAAGCCGGGCCGTCATCAGCGTGGCTCCCGTACAACACACACCTCGCGCACACTCGACCAGGCAAGGCTCGTTATTAACGCCTCGCCAGTTGAGCTGAGCACGGAGGCACGCAGCGCTTTGGCCAAGGGTTTCAATTTCGCGGTCGCCCCGGGACGCCTACCAGTAGAGCGCATCGTCTGTGGGGTCGAAACAGCCGTCAGGCGCCTTCCTCCAGCGATCGCGGAACAGCTGCGTCAAGACACCGCCACGATCTTGCGCAAGGCGAAGCCGCCTAAACGCAACATGACTCAAGGCGAGCTAACTGCACTGCGAGACCTACGCAACAACAAGGATGTTGTCATCCAGCCAGCTGACAAAGGAAACGCCACCGTGGTTCTCAGAGCGACCAAATACCGGGAGCAACTTCACAGTCTACTAGCCGATCCAGCCTACGTGAAACTGAAGCGAGACATGACCCACTCTCTCGAGAAGAAAACCCGGAAGAAAATCAACCAGTCAGATCTGGAAGAAGAAGTGAAGAAACAGCTGATTCCACGAGAAAATACTTCACGAGTTCCACGCCTCTATGGACTGCCGAAAGTACACAAGCCAGGGATGCCTCTTCGCCCCATTGTCAGTGCGGTCAACTCGGCGACCCACCCGCTAGCTAAGCACCTGGCTAAACAACTACAACCGTTCGTCGAGTACGCACCGTCATACGTCCGCGACTCTACGCACTTCGTCTCCATACTGGACAAAACGAAACTCGAGCCAGGCGACATGCTTGTCAGTTTCGACGTGGTTTCGCTATTCACCAAGATCCCGGTCAGCGAAGCTCTCGACTATATCAAGATCCAGCACCGCCAGCCAGACCACATCATCGACCTAGCGCGCCACTGCATGAGCTCGACTTACTTCATGTTCGATGGCGATTTCTACCAACAAGTGGAAGGTGCACCGATGGGATCCCCCCTTTCCCCGGTGTTAGCCAACCTCTTCATGACAGCCTTCGAGACGCAAGCCCTGCAGTCGGCGCCATTCAAATCACGGTGCTGGCTGCGATATGTGGACGACACATTCATCATCTGGCAGCACGGCGCCGACAAGCTCACCGAGTTCCTCGACCATCTCAACTCCGTGCATGACAACATCAAGTTTACCATGGAGACGGAAGCAAACAACAGCTTGGCCTTTCTGGATTGCCTGGTAATGAGAAAACCTGACGGTACACTGGGCCACACCGTGTACCGTAAGCCTACTCACACCAATCGATACTTGAACGCATCATCCCATCATCATCCAACGCAGATTCGCTCGGTTGCCAACACGCTCGCCTGCCGCTCGAAGCGCATAGCCGATCCCGAGCACCTTGAAGAGGAGCGACGCGTGCTGCACTCAGCCCTCATGCAGAATGGTTTTCCAAACCGCATCATCCACCAGGCATGGAATCGACAGATCAAACCTCGTGACCAGCTGGACCCCGAGAAGAGAGAGGAGAGACTCTCCACAGCCTATCTTCCGTATGTGAGAGGCACGACCGACCGAATAAGCAAAATTCTCGCTGCCGCTTAAGTCCGGACCGTGTTCTCCACAGACAGGAAAATAGGTCAACTCGTCAACAACGGCAAAGACAAGATCCACCTGGAGAACAAAGGTGTTTACGAAGTCCCCTGTGGTGACTGCAGCCAAACGTACGTCGGACAGACTGGTCGATACATGTCGACCAGGCTAAAGGAACATCGCAGAGCTGTCAAACGCCTTGAAAGCACGTCATCACTGGCGCAGCACGTCGTAAACACAGGCCACAACATCGCATTCGAAGACATGAAATCGCTAGTCAGCAACGACTTCCGCGCTCTTCGCACCATCAGAGAAGCCGTGGAAATTGAAAAGCATCCTCACAACATGAACAAGAGAGATGACAGCATCAGTTTACCACGGGCTTGGAAACCAGTGATGGCCATGATTCTTGTGCCACCAAACGAGCCAGCTCCAAGAACTTCGAGCATCACAACCAAGATCAAAACATCCGCCCACCTGCCCCAGCAGGTGATGGTCCAGCACACAACACCAGAGCAGCTGCACACCGAGCTGCAGCCAATCAGAGGCCGCCCTAGCCTCCAACCAGGCGAGCCAATAGGCGGCCAGACACATCTTCTGGCTTCCTATATAAACCGGCTGCCACCCCCAACTCAGCACATCAGTCTTCACCTGAAGATGGCAGCGCTACGACTGCCGAAACGTAGTGACAAACGGCCCTTTTGGGGGCCAACATCACAAAAACATAGAGCGTGTACCGAAAAGCCACTAGTTGAATATAACGATAGCTCTCAGACCCTCAGTCAACTTGTATTGTCTATGTTACAATGTAAGTTAATTATGTATGTATTTTAAGTATAATTCGTTGAAATAAGTTAAATATTGCGTATTTATGACGTCACTTCCGGTTAAGAAAATAAGAAAATAATTATTTTATTATTGATACTTCATATAGATCACCATCTAAATCGAATGGCGCTATTTTCGTTCCAATCGGTCCAGACGTTTTTGAGATATGACGTCACTTCCGGTTTAAAAATGGCGGCACAAAAAATCACAAGAGGCAAGGTATCATCAGACGCCAAAAGTGCATATGTGGTAAAAATTTCAGGTCGATCGGTTCAGCCGTTTAGGCTGTGGCGGTGATAGCAACTTTTTCGGGAATCATATGAAGAAGAAGAAGAAGAAGAAGAAGAAGAAAAAGAAAGCGGTGTAATTTCACGATTTTTACTGCCCTCTAGGTCGTAAACGGCATGACTGGTTGTAGTCGCGTAATGTATATGTTGTCAGGTGGGCCATAGCTCAAAATTAAGACATTTCACAACAATGTGAGATTTTCCATTGTTGAGATCCAGTAGGCCGAAAATGCCATGTTGTTGCTTACAGTAAAAGTGGTTGGTCTGCTCCTCGGTTTATATAGGCATTTACGGTATGTTGAGTGACTGTGAGTGTACGGTACGACTTGGCTGTGTGGAGCGACCGCTCCACTAGATAGGAACTATTAATTTAACTCAAGGTAGCGACTCCAAATTTATTGTTAGAATAGAATAGAAGAGAATAGAATTTTATTAACAGCTTAGTAATACACTATGTACATTATTGACTATGGTTACATTTGGCTGCATATCGTATAGCTCACTTCTAGCTAACATCTAGCTAACAGTATCAAGAAGATGAAAGACGTTTGCTAACGCTATCAAGAACTTGATCCAGTAGCTAACTTTAGCAAGATGTACAAAAACCGGCCCTTACTATAGCCATACCATAGCGTTATTGCTCCCATTGTTGCTAGAAAAAATCTTGTTTCTCTTCACTTCTCTTCGAAAATATACCATGCCTCAAGAGCAATATGGTCAATTGTACCACCTAACCCGGTGGTGTTTTGCGTCTTCCAAAATGCTATTGCTCATAGATTTTGTTTAAACATTTATTAGTTTTTCAATTTACAATTCGGTTCCACAAAACATTAAGTGCTTTGCTGAAAATCTGCACTCTCCACTTCTTCTGCCCCTCTTGCTCCCAGAAAACGAATTCTATATATGAGGTGCTGTGGTATGAATTAGAGGAGGCAAGGTATAGGAACAGACCATGCTTCTTTTCTTTTCTTACTTGTTGAGACGAGGCGATGCATATTGTTTGTCTTATCAGTAAAATCAGAGTAGCATCCTCTGTGCCAATGGGTTGGCTCTGACAGAACATTATAACAAACTGGGAGAATACTTGATATCATGAACTGCTTCTCTAAGTTGGAGACAATCCCTAACTCTCTCTCTACCCTTTTCAGAAACATTTTGCATGTCTTCTTGGCTTGCATTGCTGCAGAATATGCATTGCATGGCCGTCTCGAAAGTCTGTTATGAAGAAAACAATACGACTATTTAGTCAAACAATCCTACTTGAACCTAAAATCTACTTAACGTGGCGCGATCCCTCGATATAGCACATTTTTATTTATTTTTGAAATTCCCATTTCAAAATACCTTTTACAACAGTTCGACCATATTTAAGCATAAAATACTCATTTAATGTCCTGTAGTTTGAAACTCCCGCCCAATAATGAGTTTTCAATTCTATGTCTTTTGAGAATGTACAAAACATTAACATGGGAGGTATAGGAAAATCATTTCGAATTTGGTTAATAACTTTTAAAATAGCACACGTTGGTATCGTTTTCAATTTTTTTCCTCATGGTAAGTCCGTATGACTACCAGAAAAAAAGATTTTTGTTAAAATCTGACGGTACAAAATAATTAGAACTTCATTTAAGCTTAAAAATGACACGATTTTACTAGGCTGCCATAAGATAACATGGGGGAAAAAACTCAAATTATCTCAGAAACTAGACACGAGAAGTGTTTAATTTTTTCAGGGATTATGTATGTCATGAATATCAATAAGTACACAAAATTTATGAAGATCTGAGACTATGCCTCGAGTGATCGCGCCACCTTAATAGCTTTAGAGCGGACAGTGTAATTAATTACATTGTTTTGACTAGACCTATTGAAGGTGCGTGTGTTATCCGGCCTTGATTCACTGTACTAATCATGGAGGTACACAGAGAGTGGGGGGCGCTTGCCCCCCCCCTCCCTCCCTGGTTGTCAGGAAAACATAAAATTTGTCTGTTGTTTACGTATAGTTTCATTTTGTAACCAAAAAACTATAAAAAATATAATTTCAAAGTATCAAAAAAACAAAAAATTCCCTGCGGGGCAGGTTTAAACATGTCTCCCACCACCCCAAAGTGCCAAATTTTAAAAATATTGAAAATTTCAACAAAATACACCTCATATAACGTTTCAAAATTGATTTCAAAGTTTCAAAAATCCAAAACAGGGGGGGGGCGCAACCCCCCCCCCCCCCTTAACCCGTAATATATTGTTTTCCTTGCCTTGCCCCCCCCCCCCCCCTGGCAGAAATCCTGCGGACGCCCATAGTACTAATCATCACAATAATTTATAGTCAACTCAATACTAAATGAATATGTTTTAGATAGTGAAGAATCAAAAGTAAACATGTCAAACTCACCCTGAAATTCAGCAAATTATATTTTGTACACATAATATCGGTAAAAAAAAGTGGAGACAGCGAATCACGTACCGAGGCAGAAAGGCAGATTCCCCCCACTCTCGGAACACGCCACCTAGAAGCTCTGTGATTGGTTACGCGGGACGGCTAGCGAGCAGTCTACTATCAAGTAGACATGATAGTAGACTGCTCGTTGGCTATCTCGATGAGGGAAGTGAAAGAATTGGCTATAGGAGTCGTAAGAAGATGGTTGGTATCGTCTGCAAACTGGAAGAGGTTACCGTGAGTGATGAGGTCAGGAAGATCATTCACATAGACGAGGAAGAGGGTAGGAGCGAGGACTGATCCTTGGGGTACACCGCAGCGAATAGCTTTGGAGGACGAGGTGATGAAGGATGGAGAGTCTGGGTTGGTAGAAGGGAATTACGGCCTGGGAGCGGTTGGATAGAAAGGAGGAAATCCATTTCAAGGCCGGGCCCGTTATTCCAGATAGCTCTAGCTTGTGAAGGAGGAGGCAGTGGTCGATGGTGTCAAACGCCTTTGACAGATCATAAAAGAGGCCTAAGGAGTGATCCCCCTTGTCGAGCGCTACATAAAGAGTGGTGAGGAATTGAAAGATTGCCGTTACTGTTGACTTGCGTTTCTGAAAGCGTTTCTGAAAGATGTTGGCAATCGGCAAGGATCGAATGGTCGGAAATGTATGAGGTGAGACGGTCTAGCATGACTTTTTCTAGAATCTTGGAAAACGAAGACAGGAGGGAGATGGGTCGGTAGTTGTTAATGTCAGATTTCTTCCCCTTTTTGTGGATGGGGATAATGTTGGACTTTTTAAGTTGATCGGGGAATGAGCCGGTGGACAGTGAAAGGTTGATAATGAGGGAGAGAGGTTCTGCTATAATAGCCATGCATCGAGCGAGAACGGAGCCAGGAACACCGTCAGGACCACTGGAGAACTTACTCCGCATGGATTTCGCGAGATTGATCAGCTCGTACGGAGTGGTGGGATGTAGTACGAGAGAAGGTCGAATAATGTTACTCGTCGCCGGTTGAAGATTGGACAGAATGGAGGTGGATAACGGCGGAGCGACATCACCGGAGCTGATGAAGAAATCGTTCAGATGATTGGCCAGGGTAAGTGGAGCTCTGTTGTTTCATTGCCATTGATGAGAAGCAAAAGGTTATTGGGAGGTTGTGTTGGGGTGGAATGAGTTTTGATGATGTTCCAGGAGGTTTTGGGTCTATTATTGGAGGCTTCGATGAGGTGATCAAAGAATAGACGCTTGGTGAGACGGATGTTTTTGCTGTGTGATTTCTTAAGAGAATGATATTAAGACTTAAGTATTTGGCAGTTACGATTAGTTTTTAGGAGGTGTTGTAAGCTACTAAGCTCGTCCGCTGACTGGCGTATCTCTGCGGTGATCCATCTCTTAGTAGGATTGGAAGATTTTTTCATCCTTTTGATTGGAAAGGCCTGATTGAAGTGGGACAGGAATGTGTTGCTAAATATAGAGTACATGTGGTCAACATTCGGCGATGATGCAAGGTGTTCCCAGGTTTCTTCTTGGAGAAGGATGTGGAAATTTGTGGTGTTGGCTTCCGAGAAGACCCGCCTCTGGATTTTTGGATTCGGATCATCGACAGAGGGATGAAGAATGAGGGAGAGGGTAAGGGCCATGTGATCCGACAGACCACTGTCGAACAGGGCGGAAGTATACGATGAATTGTCGAGAGTGGTGAAGATGTTGTCGATAAGGGTAGAAGTGCTTTGAGTAATGCGGGTGGGAGATGTGATGGTTTCAAAGAGACGGAAAGAGTGGAGAAGATCAAGGAACATTAAGCAGAACTTGGAGGTAACCAATATGTTGATGTTAAAGTCACCGCAGACAGTAAGCTCAGCTTTGGGAAACTGCTTGGTCACACAGATGAGAACTTCCTCTAGGATGGTTAGGAATCTGGCAGCATCAGCTGAGGGAGAGCGATATAACGAGAGGATTACCATGGAGGATGAGGATGACGTCATCCATTTCACACCAGTGCATTCGAACACTTTCTCCTCGCAGAAATAATGGAGGATCGGAATCGGGACAACTGAACTAGAGGGTTTCGAGAAGATAGCCACACCGCCATAGGCTTTTGAGGATGTGGAGGAGCGATGGTAGATACTCGAGGTGCAATAGTGCGGAATGTTGAAGGATTTGTTTGAAGAGGCTAGCCAATGCTCGGACAAACAGAGAATGTCAGGATTCATGTCGTTGGTAAGGAGTTCCAGTTCTTCTATTTTGTTAATGGCGGACTGGATATTGAGGGAGATGATGGATTTGCATCTCTTACTCGAATAAACTGATGGAGGATTAGTAGAAACACTGAGAGGCTTGTCCTTCTCCTTTTTGTTGAGGAGGGATTGGATGTTAAGAGACGTTAAGTTGTCAGGCGTGGAGGACTTGGCTATGGGAGCTGATTGGAATGCGGCACTTTGGGAAAATTTTCGATGTTAGTAACAACTTTATGAGCATATTTGGCTTAAGACTCGCGTAGGGGTTCGTATGATTCGTGTACCGTGCTGAGTGAGTGTTCCTTGCCCAGGTGCGGCGTATCTCATTCGCCCCGCTGCTAGCAGAGCCTTCCTGCCCTTAGGGCTCACTTGCCCGAAATGAGGCCGCTTCTTCATGCGCATCCTGGAAGAGGAGTCAGTCCAAAAAAAAAATATATATATATATATATATATATATATATATATATATATTTCTTGACTAAGATTTTCGTGACCGCTTATTAATGAAACAGACATATTTTTCGGTTATATATATATAACCGAATATATAATATATATTATATATATATATATATATATATATATATATATATATATATATATATATATCTCGAGGAAAATCTTTTCACATTGCAGTTGGTATTTATTAACATTCACCTAACTGAGGGATTCAGTAAAAATCATATTTCATATATATATATAGTTCATGGATATTTTCACAGCCGCCAGGTATATTATAAATCATTACTACGGTATATGCTGTGTAGGTAGTTTTATTCAGCCGACGTTTCGACAAGAATCCTCTTGTCCTTTTCAAGGCTCACAAATCAATAAATTATGAAAAAACTAATAAAACTAATACAATATCAATCTGTCAGATTCAATAAAAACAACTTAACCAAAAGTGAAAAGATAAAACAGTAGATAGAAATCAGCCAGTTGAAAATCCAAAACTTCTCCAGCCACTTGTTCACTGCTTTCTGGATTTCTTCTGAGCAACAGTTTTTGCCATTGATCTTGTAGTATATATCTACATGTATTTATATATTGTATTTATATATATATTTATTTATATATATAAATATATATTTATATTATATTAATATTTATATTTATGTATTTATATATATGTATTTATATATATATATTCTAAGTAATGTAAAAAATCAAATATGTTCATCTAAAAATGTCACAAGCATCAAAGAAGCTAAAAATATTAAATCTTGCAACTTTTCAAAATTCATGCACAAACAAACTTCCAAATAGACGAAGACAGTTGGATTTTAGCAAAGTTTGATTGTTTTGCCGCATTAGGCAACATCAGTGTTGTAGCTAGTGAAAGACATGTAGTTACGCACCTGATGTTCCGCCTTGAAGCCTGGTTTGCTGAGTGAGAAGTATGAAGTCCACAACACGGCTCGAACTAACACTTCACTGACGCGATCAACTCGGTGTTACAGAATGTTTCACTGCGCGTTAAGCAGCAACTCACACACAGATGCGATGCGAGGTGCCTAGCGTGAAGGAGGATGTCTGAGAGTTGCGCAGGATCCTATAGGGTGACTGTGCTACATTTGGTTTAGATCGGTCAAAGCATTGACATCTGCTCAATGATATTCCTTGCTACAACACTGAATGCTTTCGTCAATGTTCAAGCCGCAATTGTACAGATTCTGGTTTTATTGATACATATATTCTGTTTGATATTAGATCATTTCAATACATGTAATATATGACTACCACAGAAGAATATTGTTATCAGGTTTCCCTGCAGTCTGGTGAAATGGAAGACGATCTCAGCCGGACGCGTGAAGAATTTCACCTTGATAAGTAAGATCGAGGCAGCGTGCTTTGTCAGCATACATCGCTCAAAGAATCGGTTGTCAATGGTCACAGGCTGTGAGATAATTTCATATAATGATGATATATTCGTAGTAACTTAGAACCGCTGGGAAGCACGGTAATCGGACATGTAGATGAAACGCATGAAAATGTTTGAGATATGAGAGCTAACTAATACGTCTAGAAGAAAGCAACGAGTGATCCGAGTTGTCAGAAAACTCAAACTACTTCTTGGATTTCCCGGCAAAACGCAGATCTCAACCAGCTTTTCACTTGTCGATGTTGCAGTGTATCGGATCGTAGAGCCTTCAATGCTTCAGATCATCTACTTGATGAAGTGGACTTAAATACGGGACAAGATAGAAACATCTCCGCTCAGTCTAAACACTCCTCTGCGCATGAGCGCCTGGCCGGAAGTAAGCCGACGTCATGACTGCTGGACTCAAATGATATTATGTAAGAGCATATTTTAATAATGCCCTATTTAAGATATCATTCAATAATCAAATAAAACCGACAAAAATATATCAGAGCAACTACCAACTACTACCAAAGATCTACTACCGACCATCATTTTGAAAGTCACTTCAAATTGTAGTTATTCAAAACAAAACACTACACTCAATAACCAATAAAAAAAAGCGAAAACCAGCACTAGGCAAATCATTTTTTGAAATCAAATGTGCTTTCAGTAATCTGACCGGCAATGGGTTTGAATGTCAATCACTCACCCAGCAGCTTCTGTGTGGCAGTAAGCTTGTTCTTGCACGCGCGCTTCTCTCCGTCGCTTATGGACCTCGATGTTCGGTTTCGAGCGCTTCGTTCGCTTCCGAGTTCTCGACTGAAACCCCCGCGCTTTTGGCATTCTCTTCGGTTTAACAACACGCGCAGAAGCAGCTAATAGTTACAGTACTAGTTCATCAACAACACGCGCAGAAGCAGCTAATAGTTACAGTACTAGTTCATCAACAACACGCGCAGAAGCAGCTAATAGTTACAGTACTAGTTCATCAACAACACGCGCAGAAGCAGCTAATAGTTACAGTACTAGTTCATCAACAACACGCGCAGAAGCAGCTAATAGTTACAGTACTAGTTCATCAACAACACGCACAGAAGCAGCTAATAGTTACAGTACTAGTTCTACAACAACACGCGCAGAAGCAGCTAATAGTTACAGTCCTAGTTCATCAACAACACGCGCAGAAGCAGCTAATAGTTACAGTCCTAGTTCATCAACAACACGCGCAGAAGCAGCTAATAGTTACAGTACTAGTTCATCAACAACACGCGCAGAAGCAGCTAATAGTTACAGTCCTAGTTCATCAACAACACGCGCAGAAGCAGCTAATAGTTACAGTACTAGTTCATCAACAACACGCGCAGAAGCAGCTAATAGTTACAGTACTAGTTCATCAACAACACGCGCAGAAGCAGCTAATAGTTACAGTACTAGTTCATCAACAACACGCGCAGAAGCAGCTAATAGTTACAGTACTAGTTCATCAACAACACGCGCAGAAGCAGCTAATAGTTACAGTACTAGTTCATCAACAACACGCGCAGAAGCAGCTAATAGTTACAGTACTAGTTCATCAACAACACGCGCAGAAGCAGCTAATAGTTACAGTACTAGTTCATCAACAACACGTGCAGAAGCAGCTAATAGTTACAGTACTAGTTCATCAACAACACGCGCAGAAGCAGCTAATAGTTACAGTACTAGTTCATCAACAACACGCGCAGAAGCAGCTAATAGTTACAGTACTAGTTCATCAACAACACGCGCAGAAGCAGCTAATAGTTACAGTACTAGTTCATCAACAACACGCGCAGAAGCAGCTAATAGTTACAGTACTAGTTCATCAACAACACGCGCAGAAGCAGCTAATAGTTACAGTACTAGTTCATCAACAACACGCGCTGGAGCAGCTAATAGTTACAGTACTAGTTCATCAACAACACGCGCAGAAGCAGCTAATAGTTACAGTCCTAGTTTATCAACAACACACGCAGAAGCAGCTAATAGTTACAGTACTAGTTCATCAAAACACGCGCAGAAGCAGCTAATAGCTACAGTACTAGTTCATCAACAACACGCGCAGAAGCAGCTAATAGTTACAGTCCTAGTTCATCAACAACACGCACAGAAGCAGCTAATAGTTACAGTACTAGTTCATCAACAACACGCGCAGAAGCAGCTAATAGTTACAGTACTAGTTCATCAACAACACGCGCAGAAGCAGCTAATAGTTACAGTACTAGTTCATCAACAACACGCGCAGAAGCAGCTAATAGTTACAGTACTAGTTCATCAACAACACGCGCAGAAGCAGCTAATAGCTACAGTACTAGTTCATCAACAACACGCGCAGAAGCAGCTAATAGTTACAGTACTAGTTCATCAACAACACGCGCAGAAGCAGCTAATAGTTACAGTACTAGTTCATCAACAACACACGCAGAAGCAGCTAATAGTTACAGTACTAGTTCATCAACAACACGCGCAGAAGCAGCTAATAGTTACAGTACTAGTTCATCAACAACACGCGCAGAAGCAGCTAATAGTTACAGTCCTAGTTTATCAACAACACGCGCAGAAGCAGCTAATAGTTACAGTACTAGTTCATCAACAACACGCGCAGAAGCAGCTAATAGTTAGTAGTAGTATACATTTATTAAAGTAAACACACACAAATATTCACAATTCGCCTCAAGGGCCACGAAGCCATTAAATGGCTTATCTGTGGAATATATACACAAAATAAAATAACAATAATACAGTGAGCATACAACTTTAAGTGAAATAATCATCGCACATGTAAACAATAAACTAACAATAATACAGTGAGCATACAACTGTAAGTGATATAATCTTCGCACATGTAAACACTTATAAAAAAATTAATCATTGTTAAGCCACTCCTTTAAAAAAAAATTCAGGGTAGAATAATTATCGATAAGTTTAAGATCAGCAGGGATTTTATTAAAAGTACTGGGTATCAAATAAGCAAGTCTGCGTTTACCGTATTTATTATTAAATTCTGGTAAACGATAGTTTTCCTTTAATCTTAATCTTGTATTCAAGGGATGGTTATAAATAATCCTGAAAGAGGTCTCGAAATAATACTTCAAAATTAATTTATAAACAAATAAATTTTTCAGGGGCAGCACCGCGTTATACCTATACAATGAAAGGCCGTCATCAAATTGATTAAAATGAATATTATTAGGTGTAATTATCTTTATCATTCTTAATTGCAATTGCTCAACGAGCTGCAGATGACACTGCGACGCATTTCCCCACGCTAACAATCCATAACCGATCAATGACTCAGCCAAAGAAATATACACAGTTTTTAATATATGATACGGCATAAACATGTTAGAATTATAAAGGCGCACAATATCTTAATCTCTTACTCAATGTTTCTATGTGAGGTCGCCAGAGGAAAGATCTTTCAATTGTTATACCTAAATAAACATGATGAGTTAATTTTCAATTCCCACACAACCCTGCATGATACAGTCCTCTTCTTCTAACAATCCATGTAAACAATTATATGAATGAGACATTATTTTAACAGGTTGCAAACAATCAGCATTATGAGGTGAACAAATGTGTACAAGTTTGGTTTTGGAAGCATTTATAACCAAATCATGGTCATGCGACCAATTTACCAAGTTTGTAAAATCCAACTGCAGCTGTAATTCAGCCATAGGCAATAACTTATTTGCTGATAACAAAACAATATCGTCCGCATACATAAAAGCATGACAATTATTAACTACGCTTATTATTTCATTGACATAAATCAGGTATAATATTGGCCCTAATATAGACCCCTGAGGTACACCAGTGTTAATGCTCTTTAGAGTACTACAAGTTGAATTAACTTTAACTAAAATATGCCTGTTATGAAGATAACTTGTGAACCAGTTCAACAAAGGACCACGGATACCTACTCTCTCCAAAGCCATAATTAACCTTACATGATTTAGAGTATCAAAGGCTTTACTAAAGTCAATAAAAAGGGCAATTACATGAAAATTATTATTAAGTTTACTATTTATGTAATCTGCAAAAAGAATTAAAAGATCTTAAGTGCTTTTACCCTTTTGAAATCCAAACTGCGATTCACAAATTATATTAAATTTTCCAAGGTATTCCGTTAGACGACTTGCTATTGAACGTTCCATAATTTTATCATTTACAGTACAGTACTAGTTCATCAACAACACGCGCAGAAGCAGCTAATAGTTACAGTACTAGTTCATCAACAACACGCGCCGAAGCAGCTAATAGTTACAGTCCTAGTTTATCAACAACACACGCAGAAGCAGCTAATAGTTACAGTACTAGTTCATCAACAACACGCGAAGAAGCAGCTAATAGCTACAGTCCTAGTTCATCAACAACACGCGCAGAAGCAGCTAATAGTTACAGTCCTAGTTCATCAACAACACGCGCAGAAGCAGCTAATAGTTACAGTACTAGTTCATCAACAACACGCGCAGAAGCAGCTAATAGTTACAGTACTAGTTCATCAACAACACGCGCAGAAGCAGCTAATAGTTACAGTACTAGTTCATCAACAACACGCGCAGAAGCAGCTAATAGTTACAGTACTAGTTCATCAACAACACGCGCAGAAGCAGCTAATAGTAACAGTACTAGTTCATCAACAACACGCGCAGAAGCAGCTAATAGTTACAGTACTAGTTCATCAACAACACGCGCAGAAGCAGCTAATAGTTACAGTACTAGTTCATCAACAACACGCGCAGAAGCAGCTAATAGTTACAGTACTAGTTCATCAACAACACGCGCAGAAGCAGCTAATAGTAACAGTACTAGTTCATCAACAACACGCGCAGAAGCAGCTAATAGCTACAGTACTAGTTCATCAAAAACACGCGCAGAAGCAGCTAATAGTTACAGTACTAGTTCATCAACAACACGCGCAGAAGCAGCTAATAGTTACAGTACTAGTTCATCAACAACACGCGCAGAAGCAGCTAATAGTTACAGTACTAGTTCATCAACAACACGCGCAGAAGCAGCTAATAGTTACAGTACTAGTTCATCAACAACACGCGCAGAAGCAGCTAATAGTTACAGTACTAGTTCATCAACAACACGCGCTAAAGCAGCTAATAGTTACAGCACTAGTTCATCAACAACACGCGCAGAAGCAGCTAATAGTTACAGTACTAGTTCATCAACAACACGCGCAGAAGCAGCTAATAGTTACAGTACTAGTTCATCAACAACACGCACAGAAGCAGCTAATAGTTACAGTACTAGTTCATCAACAACACGCGCAGAAGCAGCTAATAGTTACAGTCCTAGTGCATCAACAACACGCACAGAAGCAGCTAATAGTTACAGTACTAGTACATCAACAACACGCGCAGAAGCAGCTAATAGTTACAGTACTAGTTCATCAACAACACGCGCAGAAGCAGCTAATAGTTACAGTACTAGTTCATCAACAACACGCGCAGAAGCAGCTAATAGTTACAGTACTAGTTCATCAACAACACGCGCAGAAGCAGCTAATAGTTACAGTACTAGTTCATCAACAACACGCGCAGAAGCAGCTAATAGTTACAGTACTAGTTCATCAACAACACGCGCAGAAGCAGCTAATAGTTACAGTACTAGTACATCAACAACACGCGCAGAAGCAGCTAATAGTTACAGTACTAGTTCATCAACAACACGCGCAGAAGCAGCTAATAGTTACAGTACTAGTTCATCAACAACACGCACAGAAGCGGCTAATAGTTACAGTACTAGTTCATTAACAACACGCGCTGAAGCAGCTAATAGTAACAGTACTAGTTCATCAACAACACGCGCAGAAGCAGCTAATAGTTACAGTACTAGTTCATCAACAACACGCGCAGAAGCAGCTAATAGTTACAGTACTAGTTCATCAACAACACGCGCAGAAGCAGCTAATAGTTACAGTACTAGTTCATCAACAACACGCGCAGAAGCAGCTAATAGTTACAGTACTAGTTCATCAACAACACGCGCAGAAGCAGCTAATAGTTACAGTACTAGTTCATTAACAACACGCGCTGAAGCAGCTAATAGTTACAGTACTAGTTCATCAACAACACGCGCAGAAGCAGCTAATAGTTACAGTCCTAGTTCATCAACAACACGCGCAGAAGCAGCTAATAGTTACAGTACTAGTTCATCAACAACACGCACAGAAGCAGCTAATAGTTACAGTACTAGTTCATCAACAACACGCGCTAAAGCAGCTAATAGTTACAGTACTAGTTCATCAACAACACGCGCAGAAGCAGCTAATAGTTACAGTACTAGTTCATTAACAACACGCGCAGAAGCAGCTAATAGTTACAGTACTAGTTCATCAACAACACGCGCAGAAGCAGCTAATAGTTACAGTACTAGTTCATCAACAACACGCGCAGAAGCAGCTAATAGTTACAGTACTAGTTCATCAACAACACGCGCAGAAGCAGCTAATAGTTACAGTACTAGTTCATCAACAACACGCGCAGAAGCAGCTAATAGTTACAGTCCTAGTTCATCAACAACACGCGCAGAAGCAGCTAATAGTTACAGTACTAGTTCATCAACAACACGCACAGAAGCAGCTAATAGTTACAGTACTAGTTCATCAACAACACGAGCAGAAGCAGCTTATAGTTACAGTCCTAGTTTATCAACAACACACGCAGAAGCAGCTAATAGTTACAGTCCTAGTTCATCAACAACACGCGCAGAAGCAGCTAATAGTTACAGTACTAGTTCATCAACAACACGCACAGAAGCAGCTAATAGTTACAGTACTAGTTCATCAACAACACGCGCAGAGGCAGCTAATAGTTACAGTACTAGTTCATCAACAACACGCGCAGAAGCAGCTAATAGTTACAGTACTAGTACATCAACAACACGCGCAGAAGCAGCTAATAGTTACAGTACTAGTTCATCAACAACACGCACAGAAGCAGCTAATAGTTACAGTACTAGTTCATCAACAACACGCGCAGAAGCAGCTAATAGTTACAGTACTAGTTCATCAACAACACGCGCAGAAGCAGCTAATAGCTACAGTACTAGTTCATCAACAACACGCGCAGAAGCAGCTAATAGTTACAGTACTAGTTCATCAACAACACGCGCAGAAGCAGCTAATAGTTACAGTACTAGTTCATCAACAACACGCGCAGAAGCAGCTAATAGTTACAGTACTAGTTCATCAACAACACGCGCAGAAGCAGCTAATAGTTACAGTACTAGTTCATCAACAACACGCGCAGAAGCAGCTAATTGTTATAGTACTAGTTCATCAACAACACGCGCAGAAGCAGCTAATAGTTTTGTTTGTTTTTGAAGCATTTATTTAGCAATACAGCTATTACAATACATTTTATTACAGTAGTACATGGTTTCATGATCTCAATAATTCTCTTACAATTTTTGTTACACATAATTTAAATTCACTCAAGTCATTGTTCATCTTCAGCTCTTCAGGCAGTTTATTATATTCCCGTACACCTCCATAAGCTAAACTATTACTTACAAGATTTGAGTTACATTGTTTAAGATAAATGTCCATTTTATTTCTGGTGTTATATTCATGTCCTCCATCATTCCTCTGTTGAATTACTTGGTCAAGATAAGTAGGCATTGAGCTAAGTTTAATTTTATGTATAAAAGTAAGTGTTGCTATATCTATTGTTTCTTTGACACTATTCCATTCTAATTTATTTAACAAGTCTAATTGGCTGGTGTACCAAACCTCCTGCAGAATATATCGCATTGCTTTATTTTGTAGTGTTTGTAACGCTTTCAGTTCCTCTCGACTTATATTTAACATAATTGAGCTACAGTACTCAAAGTGAGGCTTAATAATTGTATTGTAGATCATAATTTTGGTCCACATTGACAATCTTCCCCCAACTCTCTTTAGGTAACCAATCTTTTTACTAATTTTTTTCTTACATGTTTCATATGAGACTTTCTAAGTTAAGCTTATTATCTAACATAACTCCTAGATATTTGAATTCATTCACTAATTCAATTTCACAATTATTTAACTTAAAGATCTCAACAAGTTTAGCATCATTATTATTTGTACCAGGTAACAGCATTAGTTTAGTCTTGTTCTCATTCAACTTCAACTCGTTAACTCTTAACCAATCCTGAAGCATGCTAACTTCCACATTAAGTTCACGAGTTACTTCCTGTATATTAACACCACTATATGAAACCACCATGTCATCAGCAAATACATTTAAAAAACAGTTATTAATACATTCTGAAACATCATTAATATAAAGATTAAATAGTAGTGGACCTAGCGTTGATCCCTGTGGCACTCCTAAATTACACTTATTACTATCTGATAACTCTTCACCATATTTTACTCTTTGCGTTCGACCACTCAGATATTGCTCGAACCAATTTAAAACTGTTCCTTCCACTCCATATAAATATCTCAGTTTCTCCAGTAACCTAGTCCTATTAATAGTTTCAAATGCTCTTCTGAGATCTAAAAAGATGGCAAGAGTATTCATTTTATCTTCCTTGTCCTTCATCCACTTAATTAATAGATAGTACTAGTTCATCAACAACACACGCAGAAGCAGCTAATAGTTACAGCACTAGTTCATCAACAACACGCGCAGAAGCAGCTAATAGTTACAGTCCTAGTTCATCAACAACACACGCAGAAGCAGCTAATAGTTACAGTCCTAGTTCATCAACAACACACGCAGAAGCAGCTAATAGCTACAGTACTAGTTCATCAACAACACGCGCAGAAGCAGCTAATAGTTACAGTCCTAGTTCATCAACAACACGCGCAGAAGCAGCTAATAGTTACAGTACTAGTTCATCAACAACACGCGCAGAAGCAGCTAATAGTTACAGTACTAGTTCATCAACAACACGCGCAGAAGCAGCTAATAGTTACAGTACTAGTTCATCAACAACACGCGCAGAAGCAGCTAATAGTTACAGTACTAGTTCATCAACAACACGCGCAGAAGCAGCTAATAGTTACAGTACTAGTTCATCAACAACACGCGCAGAAGCAGCTAATAGTTACAGTACTAGTTCATCAACAACACACGCAGAAGCAGCTAATAGTTACAGTACTAGTTCATCAACAACACGCGCAGAAGCAGCTAATAGTTACACTACTAGTTCATCAACAACACGCGCAGAAGCAGCTAATAGTTACAGTACTAGTTCATCAACAACACGCGCAGAAGCAGCTAATAGTAACAGTACTAGTTCATCAACAACACACGCAGAAGCAGCTAATAGTTACAGTACTAGTTCATCAACAACACGCGCAGAAGCAGCTAATAGTTACAGTACTAGTTCATTAACAACACGCGCAGAAGCAGCTAATAGTTACAGTACTAGTTCATCAACAACACGCGCAGAAGCAGCTAATAGTTACAGTACTAGTTCATCAACAACACGCGCAGAAGCAGCTAATAGTTACAGTACTAGTTCATCAACAACACGCGCAGAAGCAGCTAATAGTTACAGTACTAGTTCATCAACAACACGCGCAGAAGCAGCTAATAGTTACAGTCCTAGTTCATCAACAACACGCGCAGAAGCAGCTAATAGTTACAGTACTAGTTCATCAACAACACGCACAGAAGCAGCTAATAGTTACAGTACTAGTTCATCAACAACACGAGCAGAAGCAGCTTATAGTTACAGTCCTAGTTTATCAACAACACACGCAGAAGCAGCTAATAGTTACAGTCCTAGTTCATCAACAACACGCGCAGAAGCAGCTAATAGTTACAGTACTAGTTCATCAACAACACGCACAGAAGCAGCTAATAGTTACAGTACTAGTTCATCAACAACACGCGCAGAAGCAGCTAATAGTTACAGTACTAGTTCATCAACAACACGCGCAGAAGCAGCTAATAGTTACAGTACTAGTACATCAACAACACGCGCAGAAGCAGCTAATAGTTACAGTACTAGTTCATCAACAACACGCACAGAAGCAGCTAATAGTTACAGTACTAGTTCATCAACAACACGCGCAGAAGCAGCTAATAGTTACAGTACTAGTTCATCAACAACACGCGCAGAAGCAGCTAATAGCTACAGTACTAGTTCATCAACAACACGCGCAGAAGCAGCTAATAGTTACAGTACTAGTTCATCAACAACACGCGCAGAAGCAGCTAATAGTTACAGTACTAGTTCATCAACAACACGCGCAGAAGCAGCTAATAGTTACAGTACTAGTTCATCAACAACACGCGCAGAAGCAGCTAATAGTTACAGTACTAGTTCATCAACAACACGCGCAGAAGCAGCTAATTGTTATAGTACTAGTTCATCAACAACACGCGCAGAAGCAGCTAATAGTTTTGTTTGTTTTTGAAGCATTTATTTAGCAATACAGCTATTACAATACATTTTATTACAGTAGTACATGGTTTCATGATCTCAATAATTCTCTTACAATTTTTGTTACACATAATTTAAATTCACTCAAGTCATTGTTCATCTTCAGCTCTTCAGGCAGTTTATTATATTCCCGTACACCTCCATAAGCTAAACTATTACTTACAAGATTTGAGTTACATTGTTTAAGATAAATGTCCATTTTATTTCTGGTGTTATATTCATGTCCTCCATCATTCCTCTGTTGAATTACTTGGTCAAGATAAGTAGGCATTGAGCTAAGTTTAATTTTATGTATAAAAGTAAGTGTTGCTATATCTATTGTTTCTTTGACACTATTCCATTCTAATTTATTTAACAAGTCTAATTGGCTGGTGTACCAAACCTCCTGCAGAATATATCGCATTGCTTTATTTTGTAGTGTTTGTAACGCTTTCAGTTCCTCTCGACTTATATTTAACATAATTGAGCTACAGTACTCAAAGTGAGGCTTAATAATTGTATTGTAGATCATAATTTTGGTCCACATTGACAATCTTCCCCCAACTCTCTTTAGGTAACCAATCTTTTTACTAATTTTTTTCTTACATGTTTCATATGAGACTTTCTAAGTTAAGCTTATTATCTAACATAACTCCTAGATATTTGAATTCATTCACTAATTCAATTTCACAATTATTTAACTTAAAGATCTCAACAAGTTTAGCATCATTATTATTTGTACCAGGTAACAGCATTAGTTTAGTCTTGTTCTCATTCAACTTCAACTCGTTAACTCTTAACCAATCCTGAAGCATGCTAACTTCCACATTAAGTTCACGAGTTACTTCCTGTATATTAACACCACTATATGAAACCACCATGTCATCAGCAAATACATTTAAAAAACAGTTATTAATACATTCTGAAACATCATTAATATAAAGATTAAATAGTAGTGGACCTAGCGTTGATCCCTGTGGCACTCCTAAATTACACTTATTACTATCTGATAACTCTTCACCATATTTTACTCTTTGCGTTCGACCACTCAGATATTGCTCGAACCAATTTAAAACTGTTCCTTCCACTCCATATAAATATCTCAGTTTCTCCAGTAACCTAGTCCTATTAATAGTTTCAAATGCTCTTCTGAGATCTAAAAAGATGGCAAGAGTATTCATTTTATCTTCCTTGTCCTTCATCCACTTAATTAATAGATAGTACTAGTTCATCAACAACACACGCAGAAGCAGCTAATAGTTACAGCACTAGTTCATCAACAACACGCGCAGAAGCAGCTAATAGTTACAGTCCTAGTTCATCAACAACACACGCAGAAGCAGCTAATAGTTACAGTCCTAGTTCATCAACAACACACGCAGAAGCAGCTAATAGCTACAGTACTAGTTCATCAACAACACGCGCAGAAGCAGCTAATAGTTACAGTCCTAGTTCATCAACAACACGCGCAGAAGCAGCTAATAGTTACAGTACTAGTTCATCAACAACACGCGCAGAAGCAGCTAATAGTTACAGTACTAGTTCATCAACAACACGCGCAGAAGCAGCTAATAGTTACAGTACTAGTTCATCAACAACACGCGCAGAAGCAGCTAATAGTTACAGTACTAGTTCATCAACAACACGCGCAGAAGCAGCTAATAGTTACAGTACTAGTTCATCAACAACACGCGCAGAAGCAGCTAATAGTTACAGTACTAGTTCATCAACAACACACGCAGAAGCAGCTAATAGTTACAGTACTAGTTCATCAACAACACGCGCAGAAGCAGCTAATAGTTACACTACTAGTTCATCAACAACACGCGCAGAAGCAGCTAATAGTTACAGTACTAGTTCATCAACAACACGCGCAGAAGCAGCTAATAGTAACAGTACTAGTTCATCAACAACACACGCAGAAGCAGCTAATAGTTACAGTACTAGTTCATCAACAACACGCGCAGAAGCAGCTAATAGTTACAGTACTAGTTCATCAACAACACGCGCAGAAGCAGCTAATAGTTACAGTACTAGTTCATCAACAACACGCGCAGAAGCAGCTAATAGTTACAGTACTAGTTCATCAACAACACGCGCAGAAGCAGCTAATAGTTACAGCACTAGTTCATCAACAACACGCGCAGAAGTCCCGAATGGATCGCAGCAAGTTCTTCCGAAAAGATGATTATAACGCTTTAAATATTTAAGTTCATGATATATACACAATGATTCTATATTCTTATCACCGACTCTCAGGGTTAACAATTTTTGTTCAATATCCGAAAAGCTGACAAAATCCTTAAACGCTCTTTTAACGCCGTATGTTTCATTGTCACAGCTCTCGTGCAAAATATCACCGATTGAACACTGCATGACAAAAATTACCATCCGTCCCCGTTGAAAACTAACCACTGACCACCCTTTGAGCAGAGGATCGTATTGTATTGGTGGGCCGACTCAGGTAGTCCAGCCCGGAACTAACGCATTACTAACGCCTTCATGCGTCCCAGGAATCAAACCAATCCCACATTTTTACACAAATGCTTCGTTGCCACTTGTATTTCCACTTAAATTTAGTAAACTATAGGTTTTGAAATCAAAATCAAAATAAAAGTCAAATATAAGCCCAAATCTCAGTTTTTCTTCATTGTAATTTTGGCCAGACTGTAATTTCTACATAGGCGGGAAATTTGAATGCTGTATTAATGATCATTTTGCACATTTACCATTTAGACACCAACACGCATCATAATAGAGTTCAGTACCTATGCATCCCAAGTATGCCCATACATTTATTAAATCAAATAAAAACATTTAAACTTTTTCAAAAAAAATCCGAAAAGATTTTAATCTGTAATTTCTACATAGGCGGGAAATTTGAATGCTGTATTAATGATCATTTTGCACATTTACCACTCAGACAACAACACGCATCATAATAGAGTTCAGTACCTATGCATCCCAAGTATGCCCATACATTTATTAAATCAAATAAAATTGATTTAAACTTTTTCAATTTTTTCAATGGTCATTGAAAATTTTCAATGGTGCCATCACTAGTAGTCCCTATCCCGCTCCGAAAAACGGCACTAAATCGGCTCTTACTTATAAAGTATTGGTGATAGAAAAAAATGTTAAATTACAAAGTTATTGCATTTTTTGAGTACTATAACTTTTGTTTGAGACATTTGTTCGTCCAATGACCGATATAAAATGTATATAAATTCTTAATGTTTCAAATTTTTTTTTCCAAGATGGCGGCCAAAATTTTTTAAGATATTTTTTTTTCACAATAGTGCATTCAGTTTTGATCTTAAATAAAAAAAAATAATCCTCTATGTCTTTCCGTGTAGGGTACAGGAATGAATAACTTTAGCCCCCAGCCCCCAGCCCCCGCTAGGGGTCTGGGGGTGGCACCAAAATTTTTTAGGTTTTGGACCTATAAATGCATTTAGTGAGATAGGTGGCACCTTCCCTTCACGATGATCCTACGGGATACCACTTGGCCCCCTACTATTTCCTTCATCCCCATTGCCAAGCACTGCATCAACTACACATCAAGTTTCCGATGCCAGCAATGGATCAATCATGCTGAAAATCATTTTGACCATAACGAGAATAGTAATATAAGTTTTGTGAAAAAATTGGCCTGATCCCTTACTTCGTTTGGCAGGAGACGCCAAATGCACAAATACACACACACAAAAAACAGAGATTCGAGCCATAAGTTTCAAGTGGAGACGCTCGCTCAATAAGGAAATGGAAAAATAAGCGTGAGTTCTTAATAAGAATGAAAAATTAGAAGTAGGTAGAAAATTTTGGTCAACAAAAACAAATGACTGCTCTAAATGTCACTCAAACAGCACTGCTCTAAACAGCACTGTCACAAACAGTACCTACATAAAAAACAATATTGCACTCAATGTAAGCATCAATAACAGTGTTAGCTCCGAGACAGGCAGTCCCCCACTCCCTACTAATAGCCTCATCCTCAAAAGAAGTTGCGTCATCAAGTAGATATTTGCGGGTGTCAGTCCTCAACACCACAAGACCGTGAGCTAATAATCTTATGGACCGAATCCAGTAGACTCTGGTCACTTGCGTCGATAAATCTGGAAATTCTTTTGAGCATGAGGCTGTAAGCATAGTTTTCAAATATTGAGTTAGTATTGCTCGCGCAACGCATGCCCTCTAAACCTCTACTACGTCAATGTAGTTAGTACTCACATCAGCGCCGCTATCATCTGCCTTTCAATAAGTAGCTTTGCATAATGCATTCTCAGGCTTCTCGCTCTTTTGGTTCTTTTGGCAGGTCTACTACAAGGTCTCACCATATTTCTGCAAACAAAGTCGAAACAAACAACGAGGTTTCACGTCAGGCGAGACCGAGTAGATTTATAAAGTTCGCTGAAAGTCTGAGAGATTTAAATGAACCTAGTTCTTTTAGGTAGGTACAACAGAAAAGTCCGTGAAATTTAGATTTGATAAAAGTTGAGATTTTGCTGAACACAGTTGTAATATAATTATTGTGGAATGTGGGATGAATTATCAAGGAATTTATTTAGATTGAGAGATGTATTCTAATTTTAAAACATGAAATTTGGCATTGAAGTGCCAATAAGTACCGTGGTGACGCCCGCTTAAAAATAAAATTCCATGAAACGCGACGCGGATGATCAAGAGTCCTCGCTTGTTTCTAAATGCTCTTTGAAATATGATCGCTGGTTTGTGATCGGGATGATGAAGCCCGAAACGTCTAAGAGTAATCCATTGTAATCAGCAATAATAGTGCAATGGACATTTGAAAATTTTGAATTTCAAAAATGAATTTGAGTCATTTCTATGCGATTTGAACTATAAAATTCGGAAAAACTAATTAATTTTAATTCATTACTAATTAATAAATTGCATTTTTTACAAATATTTAACAACAAATTCAAAAACCCGGACATTTCATCAAATTCCTAAAAAGCCGCTTGGACAAAAAAGACACCTAAAAAAGAGGACATGTCCGGGTAAAACCGGACGAATGGCAACCCTTGGTGAGCGCGCAATGAAGTCTTTCTCGGCCTAGCAGAAAAACTGGCTATCAGGGCATTCTGGTGAGAGTCCAGACTCTCGCTGCCCGACTGCAAGTAAAGTCAACTACCTAGAGTAAGTGGGTTGTATTGCACTAGATGGCAGTGTTTATTTGGCTGTTGCCAATGTTTCAACCAATAAATCCTACCGCTAACTCTATCCTGAAGTTGTACAAGGAAGCCACACAAGGCAAGGGATGGTAAACAGTAGCTATTTGAGGTTATGTGATGAGCGGCAGAACGCAAGCCCGTGTGACATTGACATGACATGACATGTCAACTCATGTAAATGTACACACAGCAATGCAATTCGCCTTACCTAAACCGCTAATGACACACGATACACTCCCGCACACGAGATTATTACATCAAATCATCACTTTGTTTATACGCGGGAGAGAACTTGACCTTGAGCAGGCAACAAGTGTGACACTACCAACTGAACTGACAGTCAGAACTCAGAACTACCAACATAACAAAACAGGATTTTGAATCCGCGAAAACTTTCAAATTGATCTAGTGGAGCGGTCGCTCCACCCAGCCAAGTCGTACTGTACACTCACACTCACTCAACATACCGTAAATAAACGGCGTGTCTATTCACACGGCGGCCGTGCCCGCAAGGGGTTCAAATTCTATTTACACCAGAAGTTCGCCGTGTAGCCAAGAAGGCGTATGCTATTTACACCAGAGCTCGCCGTGCGCGCAAGAAGGCGTATGCTATTTACACCAGAGTAAAACCGTGTGTGGAAACGGCCTAGTATTATGAACACGACACGGTAGTAGACCGTGCAAGTGAGCTGCGAACACATTAGATACCTAGTTCAAATTCTAGAGTGACACCATATAGCAACTTAAGTAGACATCTGCATCTGCATCTGTCTACTTAAGTAGACATCTGACATCTGCCAGCATCTGCCGTGCTGCCGTGTTCCTATGGATTCCTATTCTATTTACACCAGACGTAAAACCGTGCGCGTAAGTGAAGCCTTTTAGCTGCTCAGATGCGTTTAGATCGAAGTTTGGGGTCGTTACGTATGACCCTGGCCTAATTGTAATTATTATTGTTCAGTTCCTATACTTTTCAAAACGTCACGATCCTTCTGCATTAGTATAAAAAGTCTACAGCTGTTCAGAGGACGGCCATCTTGGAGTGAACTCTGGTGGATTCTGGTGTCAATAGCATACGCCGTCTTGCGCACACGGCGACCGTGCTCTAATGTACTCTGGTGCCAATAGAATACGCCTTCTTGCGCACACGGCTACTCTGGTGTAAATAGAATATGAACCCCTTGCGGGCACGGCTGCCGTGCCAATAGAGCCAGCCGTAAATATGTGCCTAATAAACTGTGGAGCAGACCAACTACTTTTACTGTAAGCAACAAACATGGCATTTTCGGCCTACTGGATCTTAAAATTGGAAAATATCACATTGTTGCGAAATATCTAAATTTCGAGCTATTGCCCACCCCACCCCATATACCTAATTTGGGAACAACAGGTTATGCTATTTGCCAGCAAGAGGGCCGTGAAAACACTGAAATTACACCGCTTTTTCTTCTTCTTCTTCTTCTTCTTCTTCAGATGATATCAGAAAACCCTATTGACAGGGCCACAGCCTAAACGGCTGAACTGATCGATCTGAAATTTTTACCACATGTGCACTATTGGCGTCTGAGGTGCCTTTTTATAAAACCAACCTGAAGCCGCCATTTTGAAACCGGAAGTGACGTCATATCTCAAAAACGGATGGACCGATCGGGACGAAACAAGCGCCAAACGATTCGGACGGCCATCTATATAAAATATCAATAGTCGAAATAGAAATATACTATTACCGGAACCGGAAATGACGTCATAAAAATGCCAAATCTGACTAAAATCATGTCTTATAACAATTACTACATATTCAGAGGGCTTATAATGTTACATAACATGTATTAGATACAAAGTTTAGGTGGCAGTGATTTCAGTCGCCATTTTGAAAACCGGAAGTGATGCTATAACTCGAGAACAGCTGGACCGATTGGAACGAAACTTTCGCTATACTTCATAGCATATTATTTATAGCATACATAGTAACAAGCACAACCGTTCAATTAGCAACCAAATCAAAATGGCATATTTTTTAAAGAAATTATAGTCTTTGTTGCCACAATATATGTTACAAGTTGTAAGAATAAACTGAAAAAAGGAGTGATATCCCCATAAAAAACACTCTGTGTATAAGTACCAGCCAAGTCTCTTCAACTAAAAAAAAAATAAGAAATCTAAAAATTCAGCACTGAAAAGTAGTGATATCAAAAAACTGGCCAAGTCAAAACTTTTCAAAAAATACTTGGCGCATCGCTTTTTTAGGGCATTAGAGATATATTATATGTATAGATGAGTATATTTGATTTCCGGCCAACTTCTATACTATTCATCATATGCACGATGCGCCAAGTATTTTTTGAAAAGTTTTGACTTGGCCAGTTTTTTGATATCACTACTTTTCAGTGCTGAATTTTTAGATTTCTTATTTTTTTTTAGTTGAATAGACTTGGCTGGTATTTTTACACGGAGTGTTTTTTTATGGGTATTTTTTACATCACTTGTGTTGTAGACGTTTCGCCCATAAACATGTTGAAATTAATGTAACATTTTAATTAACAATCATTATGGGCGAAAGTAATTTTCATTTTGGCAGCAAAAAAGTCAGCCCTCCGATATTGAAATTAGGAAACTGCGATACTTCCAGAATGTGTATTGGATTTCATTGAACATTTGAAGTTATTAACATCTTCTTGATCGGGATATTTCATCCTGTTAGTTTATTTTTAGGTAAAATCAACAGTTTCGATCCATGTGTTTGGACCTTCTTCAGGACAAAACTTAACTTTAAAAAACCAAATCAAATAAAACCATTTATATAAACCATTATAAATTATAAACCATTATAAAACCATTTATATGATATAAATCATATAAAGAAGTTAATTATTTTCAATTTCATATCAAATTCCTCCCAGTCTGTGTTCTTTGACAAATGATTGAGTTCGTAAATACCAAACAATTCCCCATCTCGTCGGCTTGGTACTTGTTTGTCCTATATCCGCTTTTTGCTAGTCGGAGATAATGAGGTTTAAAGATTGAATTCATTCTCACGGCAAAACTACTTAATCTATTTTTTTTTAAATCACACCACACTTTATTATATATAAAGCACCTTTCCAAACATTTTATGGAGTAGGATAATTGCTAAACAATATTATAGGCCACACAAATAAATATACCACAATGCCGGCTGGCCGAGCCTGTCACATTTCATTTCTTATAAACTAAACATTAAATTCATCATTTCAAAACACTTCTTTCTTCTTCTTCCACTTCTTCTTCTTCTTCTTCTTCTTCTTCTTCTTCTTCTTCTTCTTCTTCTTCTTCTTCTTCTTCTTCTTCTTCTTCTTCTTCTTCTTCTTCTTCTTCTTCTTCTTCTTCTTCTTCTTCTTCTTCTTCTTCTTCTTCTTCTTCTTCTTCTTCTTCTTCTTCTTCTTCTTCTTCTTCTACTTGTTATTCCTCAAATTCCATTTCATACTCATCATTTTCTTCTTCTCTCCACATATCTGCATCTTCCCTCCCATCTTCATTTTCCACCCCTTCATTTTCTTCACTACATTCTTCCACCTCTATTTCCTCTCTATCCACTAATTCATTCCATTTCTCGTCATCTCTCCACATTTCTTGATTCTTCACATTCTCCCAACTTTCCCCACGATCTTCAATGTCTTGTCTAATCTGCTCAAACCATCTTGCTCGAGGTCTACCAACTTTTCTTTTCATATTTTCATTCCTATCAAACTCTCTTTTAGCCAATCTTGTATCTTTCATCATCTTCATCTTTTTAAACCACCTTAACCTATCTCTTCCAATAGTGTATCCCAATCTCTCCACTGCAACTTCTTTTCTTAACTTATTACTTCTTATCCTGTCCAACATTGATACTCCAACCATAGCCCTCACAAATTTCATTTCTGCTGCCTGAATCATGCTTGCCTCTTTCCCCCCAATATTCCATGTAACTGATCCATAACTCAAAATTGGTAAGAAATATTGTTTATACAGTACCAATTTAAATTTTAGTGGAAACTTTTTGTCCCACACTAGCTTTCTTACTTGTTGGTAGAATCCATCTGCTTTCTTTACCCTCCTCTTCACTTCTTCTCCACATCTAGCGTCCTCTGTCAGTAGGCTTCCCAAATATGGGAATGCTTCCGTCTTCTTCATTTCTTCACCTCTCAACTGCAACCCTTGATCTTGTGTTTTTCTCTTCTTTGCCATCACCAGATACTCGCTCTTGTCTCTACTAATCTTCATTCCAAAACATGTGCTTACTTCAGTCCATTTATCTATTTTTGCCTGTACTTCGTGCTTACTCTCACTCCACACCACAATATCATCTGCATATACTCCAGTGTTGGTATTTTCCCCATTTACCACCTCCCGAAGCATGTCATCCATTACTACCGTAAACAGTAGTGGCGACAGCACACTTCCCCTGCCTTAATCCTGAGTTTATGGAGAACCATTCTGTCTTCCCACAACCACTCTCAACACAACTTTCACATCCCACATACAAACTCTTTACTCTTTCTATCAACCCCTGCTCCACATTCCTCTTTTCTAAACCTTCCCACACTTTACACCGAGGCAAATGGTCGTATGCTTTTTCCAAATCTAAGAATGCCATCCACAATTCCTTTCCTTGTTCCCAACTTCTTTCCATGATATGTCTCATTGCGAAAATCAAATCGATTGTCGATCTATCCTTCCTAAATCCATATTGCTCTTCTCTTAGACTCTCTTCTACATCCCATCTTAACCGTTTCTCCAAAATCCTTTCACATATCTTAGCACATTGGCTCATTAAAGTAATACCCCGATAATTTGAGCAATGTTTCCTATTTCCTTTCTTAAAAATAGGCACAATTACTCCTCGCGTCCAATCTTTAGGTACTCTTTTTTGATG
The DNA here is from genome assembly GCA_934045905.1 of Leuctra nigra. Taxonomy (NCBI): domain Eukaryota; kingdom Metazoa; phylum Arthropoda; class Insecta; order Plecoptera; family Leuctridae; genus Leuctra; species Leuctra nigra. The sequence goes on from OW203766.1 coordinate 1,649,050, forward strand.
CCACGCCGCACAAACTACCCGATAAAACCATTCCAATCCTGATTTTCCTGCAGCTTTAATCATTTCAACTGTAACTTCATCAACACCTGCCGATCTTCCATATTTTTCATCCCCATTACTGCCACTTCTAGCTCCCCCATTTTCACTTGATCTTTACATTCCTCTTTATCGTCATCACGCTGCTCCTTATCAGTCCCATCTTCTACATTACTAGTATCTTCATATGCATTTAGTTATAGTTATAGCACTGTTAATATGGTGATATTAGAAGGGTATGTTTTCATAATTTGATCTTGATTGAGGGAAATCATGAAACGTTGTAAAATAATTACTAACTATCTATGGAACACTATTATATATTTTTGAAGTGTCAAGTGTATAAAGTTAAAAAATTTAAAGAAATTCCATGTGCCGTCTCACATGTGTACTTTGTGAAATGTATTGTTATAAAATGCGGATTAATAGAAATGTATTTCATGATGCGAAGGTATAACGCATGAGACTTAATTATGTTGACCACGAAACAATATAACGAGGATAACTATTGTGTATTTATAGAAAACATAGGCAACAAGTTTCATAGCGTTCTGGTAGCGGGGCACTTGTGCTACGGGGCTTTGCTCTATTCCCGCTACCAGCAAAACACTGTATTCATGCTGATGTTTAAAAAATAAATAATAATAATAATAATAATAATAATAATAATATTCAAATAGAAAATATTTTACAGTAGGTATGTATAATATGTAATTGAAAGATGTGTCCCTATTATTCTAAAAATTCTAAATTACGGTTGTATATAAATGGCATATGCTTATGAATAGAAAAATGTCTTTAAAAAAACGATGCGCCAAGTCCTTTTGTAAAGTATTTCTCGGTGTTTATACTTTTATTTCAAAGATACGATTAAATATTTGGAAATGTCATTGACTTGGCTTCTTTTTTGATATCACTCCTTTTCGGTGTTGAATTTTTTTAAAGTAAAGAGACTTGGCTGCCTTTTTTACACGGAGTGTTTTTTTCTGGGATATCACTTCTTTTGTTAGTTTATTCATACAGCTTGTAGCACATGTCCTACCAAGGACTAATTTCTTTAAAAAAATACGCCTCAACCGATTTGGTTAGTAAGAAAAGTTGCATTTGGTACAAGCTTAAAATGATTATCCAAGAAGAATAGTCTAAGTTTCGTTACAATCTGTCCAGACGTTTTCGATATCTGACTTCACTTCCAGTTTAAAAAATGGCACTCAATAATACTGCCGCCTTGAATTCATAAAAGTGCAACATAATTGCATAATTAAGCTGCAATCTCGGCAGTTGTTTTCGATATATGACGTCACTTCCGGTTTTGAAATAGCGGCCGAAAATAATGTCATCTTGAATCCATAAATATAAGGGCTATATAATTACATAATTTAGTTGCAATCGGTACATCTGTTTTCTATAAATGACGTCACTTCCTGTTTTAAATATGGCGGCCAGAAATAATGTTGTCTTGAATTCATAATTATAAGTCCAAAATAATTAGATAATTTAGTTGCAATCGGTACAGCCGTTTTCGACATATGACGTCACTTTCGGTTTTAACAATGGCGGTCGAAAATAATGTCGTCTTTAATTCAAAAATATAAGTCCTACATAATTACATAATTTAGTTGCAATCGGTACAGCCGTTTTCGATATATGACGTCACTTCCGGTTTTAACAATGGCGGTCGAAAATAATGTCGTCTTTAATTCAAAAATATAAGTCCTACATAATTACATAATTTAGTTGCAATCGGTACATCCGTTTTTGATATATGACGTCACTTCCGGTTTAAACAATGGCGGCCAAAAATAATGTCGTCTTGAATTCATAATTATTAGTCCTACACAATTCCAAAATTTGGTTACAATCGATACAGCCGTTTTCGATATATGACGTCACTTCCGGTTTTTGCAAATGGCGGCCGAGTACACCGCAATCTTGAATTTATAATTATTCACAATGTATGTTTCTAAATATCTATTTAAAAGTATAGATTGGGGAATTTAGTGTCATTTAGCATATTAATGGCGTCATTTAGCATATTTATGACGTCATTTCCGGTATAGGTAATAAGAAAACAATCTAGTTCTATCTAGTTGATACTTCATGAATGACCTTCTGAATTCTTTAGCGCTAATTTCCGTCAAATCGGTCATGCCGTTTTCAATATATGACGTCACTTCCGGTTTCATTTAGTGGTTCCTGCCGCCATTTCCGGTACCGTTTATTTGTATATTCATTTATCCCAATTGATTTTTCAAAAAGATTGCAGAATGCATAGACAGGAGCTAGTTCAGTGGCAATCGGTACAGGTGTTTTCGATATATGACGTCACTTCCGGTTTCAGGAATGGCGACCGAGAACACTGTTTGAAATTATAATTATTTTGTATTGTCTATGTTACAATGTAAGCTCATTATATGTGTATTTAAAGTATAATTTGAAAGAAAGTAAGTTAAAGAAAGTAAGTTTATTTCCATTTCAACATTACAAGTAATGTATACAAGCATTGTCAGTGACCCTTAAGCATAAATAATTATGCTTTGTCTTGGGTGTATGGAATTTATTATAATCTAATTTTACCATAATAAAGTATAGTCGCTATGAATAAATTAAAAGTAATTCATTCATTCTCAGTACATGGTTTCATTCATTCTAATACAAATAATAATAATAAGGAAAAAATCTATTATATTCTATTCTATTCAATCATTCATGTATTCATCTAAAGAGTAATATGCTTTATTAACTAGAAATGTTTTGAGTAAATACTTAAATCTATTAATGTCAGTTACATTTTTTATGTTCTCAGGTAGTTTGTTGTAAAGTTTGCATTTTATATAACTCGAGTTTTTTTGTGTTTGTTTTGTTCTATGATTTGAAGTGTGAACGTGTGTTTTTGTTCTTGTGTCGTGTGAGTGTATGTCTTCGTTGAGTGCGTGTTGTTGAATGTTCTTTTTCGTAATGAGTATGCATTCGTATATGTATATGCTGTGTACTGTTAGGATTTTGTGTTTTATAAATTGGGGTTTGCAGTGTGGCTTGATGAAGGAATCTTTTTTGCTTTTAAGGCCTAAAATTGTTCTTACTGCTCGCTTTTGGAGTGTAAATATTTTTCGTATTTGGCTTGAGTTTCCCCATTGTTATCGGACGTGGGATTCAAAATTTGCATAGTAGGCAATTTTTGCTGTTTTTATATTAGTTGTTTGCCTTACAATTTTTAGGGCAAAGCATGCAGAGCTCAGTTTCTTTTTTAGAATTTCACAGTGGCGATTCCAGTTAAGCTTTCCATCAATGGTGATGCCGAGAAATTTTGTATTGTCTACTTTCTTTATTAATGAATTATCAAGATTGTTTCGAATTGAATCAAAGCTTTGGGGATCAATATTTTTATTGTTAAAGAGAATGAAATTAGTTTTGTTTGAGTTTAAGACTAGCTTGTTGTCTTGGAACCAGTTTGTGGCATCCTCCATAACCTTTTCTGCTTTTTTCTTAAGATCCTCTTTGCTATTTCCTTTTACTATGATGCTTGTATCATCCGCAAAGAGTTCTGCATTTTCTAGTGTATTTGGCAAGTCATTAATAAATATTATAAAAAGGAGTGGACCCAGAATCGATCCTTGTGGTAGCTAATAAGCTAAATATTGTGAATTTATGACGTCACTTCCGGTTTAGAAAATAAGAAAATAATGTTTTTTAGTATCATACTTCATATAGATGACCATCTAAATCGAATGGCGCTAATTTCGTTCTAATCGGTCTAGCCGTTTTTTATATATGACGTCACTTCCGGTTTAAAAATGGCGGCACAAAAAATTTTTAAGAGTCAAGGTATCATCAGACGCCAAAAGTGCATATGTGGTAAAAATTTCAGGTTGATCGGTTCAGCCGTTTAGGCTGTGGCGGTGATAGCAACTTTTTCGGGAATCATATGAAGAAGAAGAAGAAGAAGAAGAAGAAGAAGAAGAAGAAGAAGAAGAAGAAGAAGAAGAAGAAGAAGAAGAAGAAGAAGAAGAAGAAGAAGAAGAAGAAGAAGAAGAAGAAGAAGAAGAAGAAGAAGAAGAAGAAGAAGAAGAAGAAGAAGAAGAAGAAGAAGAAGAAGAAGAAGAAGAAGAAGAAGAAGAAGAAGAAGAAGAAGAAGAAGAAGAAGAAGAAGAAGAAGAAGAAGAAGAAGAAGAAGAAGAAGAAGAAGAAGAAAAAGAAGAAGCAGATGAAAGCGGTGTAATTTCACGATTTTCACTGCCCTCTAGGTCGTAAACGGCATGACTGGTTGTTGTCGCGTGATGTATATGTTGTTAGGTGGGCCATAGCTCAAAATTAAGACATTTCACAACAATGAGAGATTTTCCATTGTTGAGATCCAGTTGGCCGAAAATGCTATGTTGTTGCTTACAGTAAAAGAAGTTGGTCTGCTCCTCAGTTTATATAGGCATTTACGGTATGTTGAGTGACTGTGAGTGTACGGTAAGACTTGGTTGAGTGGAGCGACCGCTCCACTAGATTTAATGTTTAGTTTATAAGAAATGACAGGCTTGACCAGGCGGCATTGTGGTAAATTTAATTGTGTGGCCTATAATAATGTTTAGCAATTTATCCTACTCCATAAAATGATTGGAGTGCTTTATATATAACTAGGAAAACGCTCTGTGTAACGCGTTGATGAGCGAGCACGGACACGCGCAACACCTCGAACCGAAATTATGTCTATCGAAAATATCATTAAAAGCCAATTATTCTTGAAATTCGTCAGACTTGTAGGTATAAAAATCTCCAAATATCTTATTTTTTTGTATTTTTTTTTTTTGTATTTGTATTTGTTATTAGCTGCTATCAGCTGAAGTTTCACATACACAGTACATGTTATAACAACTAATACAAAGTCACAATTAACAATAAACATTTATACCCTACTCCTTCGACCTGCATGACAAAATATACTCTTTCAATTTAAATTTAAAACTACCAACATTATTTACACTTCTTTAAAGACTTTTTTTATTTGTTTAAGAGAAATACAATACATTGACTCCCACAGAACAAACATGTGGCTTCTGAAGGGTTGAAAACCACACAAGTATTTTATTCATTTTCATTTTTTCATTTTATTTGAAATCACCAACAGAATACAAAATATTCCACAAGTGGGATTTTAAATAACAAAAAAAAAATATATATATTTAAACTATGATTAAAGAAGTTGCAAGACACAATAAATATTAATAAGCAAGACAAGACATTAAAGCGTAAAAGTAGGTACAACTATTCAAATAAACTTAATCTACTATCTGGGCCTGAACATGATCTGTTTTGTTGTAAATGGTTCTAATAATTTCAGCCGAATGATGAAAAATGTCTAAAAAATTACCAGTTTGCAAGTTAAATGTATCAAAAGTCGTCATTATTCTATTAATAAAAGCATATTTAAAAACGTTGATTCTACTTTTGTGGTTCCGAAACAAAGTTGTGTGACGAGTTTGACGAGCAGGGACAAATACATTAATCTTTGATAAAAGCTGAGGGCAATCAACATGGTTATTTAGTAATTTGTGTAAAAATAAGATGTCTGACAGCTCCCTTCGCTGGTGCAATCTAGGCAATCTTAGCGCCTCACACAAGGAAATGTAATCTTTTCTATGATACTGAATATGGGTTTTACGGCAATAAAGTTTTACAAAATGCTTCTGAACTTTTTCTAAATGTGCAATATAGGTAACTTGGTGGGGATTCCAAATTGTGGATGCATAATCCAAATATGGCCTGACGGTTGTTAAATAAAGCATTCTATTTGTTTCAGTACTAAAATTTTGAAAACAGTTACGTTGAAGAAATCCTAACATTTTAAAAGCTTTGGCGCAAGTCGAAATGATGTGGTTTTTGAAAGATAAGTCAGTATTAAGTATTACCCCTAAGTCCCTGATTTTTTTTACTCGAAGAAGCACATTTGTATTTAATATATAGTCGAAATTTACTGTAGTTTGTTTTAAAGTGAATGATATAGAATTACATTTTATAATATAGATATATATATATATATATAGAATGACATAGAAAACATGTTCAATATCTAACTTATTATACTCTTTCACTCCAGCAATGAAAATTGATTTGTCCGTTTTAACTTTATTCGTGTTCTTCACTTTCATTTTACCATCCATCACGTTTCTCGTTCCATACGTTTCATTTTCAATCAGAAAAGATTCCAATTGCAACTTTAAGTAATTCGGGAGTAGCCCATTCTTTATCTTATAAATAAAAATTAAAACTAAATACAAAATTCCTTCTTTGACTGATAACCAATCTAAAATATTAAGCATTGCTTTAATTGGCATCACCTTAGGAACTCTTAAAATAGCTCTCATGGCATTATTTTGCAAAATCTGTAGCTGTTGTACATCCTTGTTATATGCTAGGAATAAGATTGAACCAACAAAATCGAAATGCGGCTTGACAATCGTGTTAAATATAGCACATCTAGTATACATTGATAAGTTTGTGCCTATTCTTTTCATATATCCAATTTTCTTTGCAATTTTCTTCCTTATATATTTTACATGACTGTTAAAATTCAGACCTGCATCAATCACTATGCCCAAATACTTGAATTCATCGACATATTCCAGTATTTCTTCATTTATTTTAATATTATTTTGCTGACACATCTGTACCTTTTTAAGTCGTACACCTCCCAACTGCATGCACTTAGATTTGCTTATATTGAGCTTTAATTTATTCACTCTTAACCAACTATCTACATTAACCAAGTCATTATTCACCTTTTTACATATACTCTCATCGGTACCATTAGTATACATAACTATATCATCTGCATAGAGGTGCATCCTACACTCTTGCATACAAACTTCAATGTCATTAATAAACACATTAAATAAAAATGGGCCTAGTACTGCTGCTTGTGGCACACCATTGTTACATTCAATCAACATCGAGCATTCTCCCTCCCATTTAACTTTCTGCTTTCTACCAAATAGATAACTTTTAATCCATTGCAAAGCCCTTCCAGTTACACCATAAATGTGTTCCAATTTTAATACAAGTCTCTCTTTATCAACAGTTTCAAACGCTCTAGTAATATCTAGGAAAACGGCCATAGTTAATTCTCCCTTATCCGCTGCTATTAGCCAATCTGTAACAACTGTTTGGACAGCCGTTTCACATGAGTGAACTTTTCTGAACCCCGACTGAATCTCACTCAATAAATTATTACTATCAAAATAGTCATATAACTGATCATATGCTACTATTTCCAATAGTTTGTCAATTACAGAGAGTAGATTTACAGGTCTGAAATCTGAAATTTTTGATGCTTTAACTATTTTTTGAATTGGCACAATAGTAGCTTCCTTAAGCATATGGGTCATTATCCCACTATATTAGTTTCGCTGTCCGAGTTGAATTGCTAAAAGCAATTAAAAGAAAATGAAGGGAAATATTTTTTTTAATTTGTATTACGTACCCCTCTACATGTTGCAATCACTATTTTTGTGTTTATGTACAATAATATTTTCAATTTTGCTACTTTTATAGGTGAAAAGTAACCTCCGTCCCGTGTCCTACTTCGAAAAGTCGATGTTTGAGCGCACGGCATTTAATGTTGAGGCAGTAAATATAGTAGGATGATTTTTTTTTAGTGAAAAGTCCACGCAAAGTTTACATTTACACAGATTAAACATCAGTTAGTCCACACAATTAATTGTAGCTATTTGTTTAATGGCTGTCCATCACTTTGGTAGTAACCTCCGTCCCGTTTGAAAACTGCCGCTTATTATATTCTTAAGTTGGTAGTACAGATCCAGATTTTTTTTTATTCGTTCGTCAACCTGTTTCCTTGAATTTGCTGCTTGCTTCATGGCGATATGGCGAAACGTCAAAAAATGAGAAATTATTATTCGTCAAAAAAGGTGGGAGTACCCTTTCTCCCGTAACTCCTGTCCACCCATGTATAATTAAAACGTGTCAAGTTACATACTAGCATTAATTTTTATTAAATTGTACGATGTTGCCACGGAATATTTCTAGAGTTTTAAGTTTCTGGCACCTACCCCTAAATTACAGTCATCATTTTTCTTCTTAAAAGTAACTCTGTCCCGCGTAACTCCTGTCCCAAAACAGCAATTTCAATGGGGCCGGGAACAACGAAAATTTTGAAATTTTCATTTGTGCATGATCTGATGCTTTAAAAGTTACCATTATATGTACAATAGTATAGAATAGAAAAACTCTTGCATTAAGTGCCATATATATGATTATATTGGACTCAAGTAACTACCGACCTTCCGAAATAACCACTGTCCCACTCTTAAAACTGTCGACAAAATTAAAATACTGCTGATAGCATCTGTTTATATTTTTTTCCTCATAATTTATACAACAGTTTATTCATTTTAATTTAGTTTGTATCATTTGCACTGTGATATGCATGTGCAAAACAAAATTTAATGTGGAATTTTGATAAATTCCGTCAAAATAGTAAGTACTTATGGCACACATTTTAAGTTATTTGTACTTCTAAGTCACGATAATTTTTTTTAAAATAAGTCATATCATCAGCTTACGAATAAATACCATAAGCAAGTAATCAGAGTTATATATTTTATATTGTAGGATTAAATATGTGTGGGACGGAGGTTACTAAAATGAACGTTTCATCATGCAAAATCGTAAATAATTTCGAAACACCCGAGGATCGATCGAAGCTACTTTCCAGATGGCTTCCCAAATATATAAGTAATATTAAAAAAATTAATGCAACATGAAACAAGTAAAAAAAAATTGATGAAAAAAAAATGTCTTAAACTAATATAGTGGGATAATGGCCCATATCCGGGAAAGTAGCCGTTTCAAAAGACATATTCAGTAGGTATAACAATTCATTTTTTATTCTAGGATAGGCGTCTTTCAATATTCTAGTTGAAACACCATCAACTGAACCTTTCTTATTTTTCAGTTTCATTACCGCCTTGTCTAGATCATGACCTGTTACACTTTTAAATTGTCCAAGTACACATGTTACATCATCCGGTCTCATATAATCTTCAATAACCACACTTTTTCTTATATCTTAATTCGAGATATCATTCTTATCCACTTCTATTACGTTGTTTATAATCTCCTGTACACTATTAACAACTCACTTGCAACCTCATCTTTATCCACTTCAACTCCATCCACATTGATAACACTTGATTCATTCCTCTTACTTCCTGTACATACTAATCCTTTGAGTGTTTTCCACATCTCTGCACTATCATACTTTACACAGTCAATCTTCTCATTATAATAATCCCTTTCAGCTTTCCTTAATAACCTAGTTACATCATTCTTTATTCTGCGATAATCAGTCCAGTCACTACTAGCCTTCCCAAATTTTGCTTTTTTGTACATTAAATCCCTCTCATACAATCGTTTCTTAATATCGTCACTCATCCACGGCTTAGCAGCCCTCTTGTTATGAACCTTCCTTTTACTAACCAGTTCATCCTTACATTTAATCATGTTCTTCATAAGTACCGATAATACATCATTCACATCCCCATCTCTTACCCACATACAAGTAGAATTAACACAAAACAGAGACATACATAACCACGACACTAGGAAAAAGGACAATATTCATCTAGATCGACACAGGACCCAATGCACACAAAAAAACTCTTTATACTTCAAAACAAAACTCTATAATACTTTGCCCAAAAAACTTAGATTAATAAACAAACTTTCCGAGTTTATAAAGACACTCACACTGTTACTAGTAAATAAGGCCTATTATACTATAGAAGAATTTATGCTAGACAAATTAGAATAATAAAATTGTACACGTCACCTTAAAAGAACTGTTAGTAAGTAAGGTATATTAATCGGTAGAGGAGTTCCTGCGAGACAAATAATAATAAAAATATCAGTACCTATCTATTGTATAATAATAACAACAATCAAATTTCAAATTTCAATTACAATTATTGACATTGAATCTCGTGAAAGTGTAATAATAATATGTACTACCTAGACTTAAAATATAATTAGTACCTAGTATGTAGATGTTAATTTATTTTAATTTCAATGCTATGAATTATGTACTAGGTTACTAGATTTAGTTCGATGTAACCTTTCCACATACTCCACTAAATGGTGTCGACCATAGGAGTCCTTTCACATGTACCTCTTTCAAATGTACTCTGAATATGGAAATAAACTGAACTGAACTGAACTGAACATTTGTCTAGCTGATTACAATACTCTTCAGCACTATACTTTGACCATATTTCAATTTCTATCTCCTTATTCTTATATACACATTTATCAGGTACCTTGACCAACAATATCTCATGATCCGAGAATGCATGTTCAATTCCAACCTCGACTTCAACATCATGCTTTGCATTCGTAATCACCAGGTCAATTATGGTATTGGTGTTTATTGTAACTCTCGTAGGTTTATCTACTAGCTGGTAAAGGCCATGATTTTGAACAACTTCCTTAAGGAGACCAGGTTGTGATTTTTTTTTTTTTTTTTTTTTTTTTTTTTACATTATTTTTTTTTGAGTAATTTTACTTTATAAATCCGCAAAAGAAATCAGAATTTAACATTTCCTTCCTATCAAAAAAAAAATATCATTACGTAAAATTATAATTTTTTTCTCTCACGGACAACGATATAACTTTTATTTTGGACACATATTTTGTTGATTTTGATTTTATTCAACTCAATTTCAATTCATAAGGTTAATTACATGTAATCAATTTCAATGAGCCGTGTGCAGTGCCTTTTTTTGTCAAGTTAAACCTCTTTTTTATTGCGTGTCATTTTCATTTCAATGAAATACTTTCGGCGCTGTTTTCTCACATGTAGAAAATATAAACTTAAGGTGATACTAGCGCTCGGCCGTTTTAGAAAATTGAGAGAGAAAAATTGTGTCGTAAGTGAGTGTAACTTTTACAGGATGTTCACATGATCAGTCTGATTGTTTATTAGTAGCACTTTTTAATTTTTGCTTCTTGCATCGTTAATTAGGTGCTGGTTATTCAACAAAACCGCGCAAAACGATGAAATTTGCGATACGATTGGAGACCAAACCCGTTAACCAATTGATCTCAAATTTTAATCATGATTAGATGAAAGACAAACTTAGGGTTATCTCTTGGCACATTTTTGAAATTTAATTTTATACGGCACCCAGGGAGACGAGAAAATAGCTAATTTTTCACAAAAAATCCACTAATTATTACTAATTAACGAAACAAAAAATTTAAAATGTACCAAGGGATAACCCTAAGTTTGTCTTTTATCTAATCACGATTAAAATTTCAAATAATTTGGTCTACCCATTTCGTCTCCAATCGTATCGCAAAAAGTGTCTACAAAAAGCAGACAAATCGCTCGCGCTTGCAGCACCTTAAGGTACATTTTTCTCAGGAAGTACAAGTGCTAGGCACATAATTTTTTTTGTCAAGCTAGCTGATGGTATTATCCTTAAAATAGACCTCAATGGTGCATGTGGTGTAAATATTTGGTTCACAAATAATTCGTAAGTGACAAAAATTTTATTCACAAAAATTTGTGTCAAGTAAATATTTTTTTATTTAAAAACTATGAAAGTGAGAATTTCCTCCGAGGTCTATTTTATCAATAAAGTAATAAACAATAGTTGTGCAAAATTTCAGTCAAATATCTTGGATAGTTTTTAAGAAAATGTACCTAAAGTAGATACAATTTTACATGTTAAACCTTCGCAACCCTGTCCCCTTAAGTTTACTTACTTTACTACCCATATTCAACCAGTTTATTAAGGCCATTGCATATCACGTGACTTTATTTCTCTACATCCGATCAAAAGAAATAGTTACCTATGAGTACATACCTTACATTGTTCATGCTGAGTAATCCAAGGTGATTTATGAAGGAAATTCACTGCATACTGGAGCTTATCAATATTTTCAGTCAATAATATTTATTTTTGCATTGGTATAAGAATAAAATAAATGAAAATCGTGTGTATCCGTACGCGTTTGAAAGCTGTCAAAACCAAGTGCTGTTATTTTAAATATTACATTCATAATAGTGGATACAATTAATATCTCAACATTTCGTTGGAAAGATGAAGAAAGAGCGCATGTTTTCTTGGCAAAATTGTGTCAGGTTTGTGATGCATATGTGCCCTTTTATTAGATTAAAGTTTGCTGTTCTTGGCAACTCGTAGGATTTCCTTAAACTTCAGGTCTTGATTTGAGAATATTTAGGTGCAAGGAAGTAAAATCAACTAATATGTGATTTTCGCAGTTCTTTTCTGCGTAGATTAGTTCCAACAGATGTGTCCTAACTTATCTGATGAGTGAGAAGTATTTGCTAAACTGAACCCTTCCACATGAAAATGTGTAGCTTTTTGGTTGAAAAGTCACGTGATATGCAGCCACCTTAAAATCACCAACTGTCAACATGAGTTTGTCCTCATTCGAAGTTCTATCAAAAATTATATCTTCAATGTCATCAATGAAAACATCATGGTTACCATTAGGGGAATGATACACCACAAACAAATTACACCATCTCTTCACAAACATTATCTGCACTCCTACAATCCAGTAATTCATATGCTTACACTCATTCAATATCTCTGCATACTTACTGCCAGCTTTAATGTACATTACTAGGAAAACGCTCTGTATAACGCGTTGATGAGCGAGCACGGACACGCGCAACACCTCGAACCGAAAATATGTCGATCGAAAATATCATTAAAAGCCAATAATTCTCGAAATTCGTCAGACTTGTAGGTATAAAAATCTCAAAATATTCCTAAAGTATTAGTCCCAATAGCCATGCAAAGTTTTAAGTTGATCGATTGAACCTTTATGATTAAAATGTTCCTTGTTAAAATTCAAAAATCATAGGATATATTTAAAAAAATATACCTGGGACCACTCATATGATAAAAGTGTGTGTACTTACACAATATTAGACGATCTGTTCATATCAGTTTCATACGTTTGAAAGTTTCTGCTCTAACTACCTTGGAACTATAAAGAGTCGAAGAAGCCGTGATCAACATTTTCGAGAAATTTGACAGATAACACGTAAAATGTCAGTAAAATGTCAATAACTTTTGGATTTAAACACAGATAAGTCTGAAAATTGTCAAAAATACAGATAATGTTGGTCCCAATGACCATGCAAAGTTTTAAGTTGATCGGTCGTACGGTTCTAGTTTAAATTTCAAAAAGCATATGAAAGATTTTTTTAAATTTTAACCAATGGGAGGATTTGGCTGAAACTTTGTATGATTGGGTAAAATGTTAGTGGTAATGACTTGTCAAAATTTCAAATTGATAAAACAACCCAATCGAAAGATATTTTTTTTTAAATTTGAACCAATCACGGGATCCCGTTCAAAAACGATCCCAGGGACCGCATAGAGTACGTTAGTATGTGTACAAAATTTCAGATTGATTGCTTGAGCGGTTTGACCTGGAGTGTGACCACAAAAAAAAATACAAAAAAACAAACAAACAAACACACAGAGAAAGTGCCATAAGAGTACCGTGGTGACGCTCGCTACGCTCGCTCAATTACCCCACCTGTATGCCTACTCTGAGAATTACATGCTATGGCATTGTAGCCTTGCAGTTGTATTTCTTTATCATAAATGTCATCTGTAACATGAGTTTCAGTAACAGCTAGTACCTTAGGCCCACATCTTTTGACTAATCTTTCAACTTCTCCAAAGTTACTGATGAGACTTTGAACATTTAAGTACAAAATTCCTCCTTTGCATCCTTTTTCACTTTCCCTATTCCCTAGTACCATATCCTGCCCTGCCTTTGATTGCTACAATCTTCCATCCTTGGGTATATACCTCCTCTCCTGTCTTTCCCTCTCCTTATTAAACATCCACTTGTTAAAAGAGCAGTCATTGCTTCCAGCTACATGTCCCGTGTGCACATCCATTCCAAATCTATTATTCCCATTATGACAATTTGAGCACATGAGAGAAGCAGATGTACAATCACTAAACTTATGCTCTCCCCCACATCTCGCACATGACAATACAGCTTTACACTCACCTTGCATATGACCATACTTTTGACACTTGAAACATCTAATTACTCTTACATTCATCACCACCTTATACATGTACCAACCCATTTTTAACTTAAAACCTCCCTCCACATACTTGACCTTGAAATTCCTGTCCACCTCCATCACTACATTACAATTGTTACCTTTCTGTACCTTATGCACAATACGAATGTTTTCAATCCCATTCTGCTCACGTATTACATTTTCCCAGTCTTTAAAGTCTCTCTCTTCTTCGGCGCTCACACCTAGCACCTGAATTTTGAACCTTACATTCTTGTCCATGATGGCTGGCTCCCTTACTTCAAAATCTTCTCCAAGCGCCTTCTTGAGCTTTTCTTGATTTTCTGCAGAGTCCACCTCAATTACCACACCTCCATTCCTGATATTCTTTACCATTCGAACTCCAACTCCAATTTTTACTGGATCAACTACATTTTTCATTGCTTTTCTTGTTTCATTTGACTTAGTAGATTTCGTAACAACATCAGGTTTTACATCACCAACCACACTTTCAGGAGCGTCTTCGTTCACATCATCTTCATCCTTCCTCACCGCACTATTTTTCTTGTTTACAATTAGCACATGAGTACTACAGTATTACTGAAGTATTAGTCCCAATAACCATGCAAAGGTTTAAGTTGATCGATTGACCTTTATGATTAAAATGTTCCTTGTTAATATTCAAAAATCATAGGATCTATATAAAAAAAATATACCTGGGACCACTCATGTGATATAAGTGTGTGAACACAATATTAGACGATCTGTTGAACGGTCATATCAGTTTTATACGTTTGAAAGTTGCTCTAACTACCATGGAACTATAAAGAGTCGAAGTAGCCGTGATCAACATTTTTGAGTAATTTTACAGCCAACACGCAAAATGTCCGTAAAATGTCAATAACTTTTGGATTTAAACACAGATAAGTCTGAAAATTGTCAAAAATACAGACAATGACCACGCGAAGTTTTAAGTTGATCGCTCAATCGGTTCTAGTTTAAATTTCAAAAATCATCTGAAAGATTTTTTTAAATTTTAACCAATGGGAGGATTTGGCTGAAACTTTGTATGATTGGGTACAATGTTGGTTGCAATGACTTATCAAAATTTTAAATTGATCGGAACAACCAATCGAAAGATATTTTTTTTAAATTTGAACCAATTACATGAGCCCATTCAAAAACGATCCCAGAGACCGCATAGATTACGTTAGCATATGTGCAAAGTTTCAGATCGATTGATTGTGCGGTTTAACTTGGGCTTTGCGGACAAAAAAAAAAAAAAAAAAAAAAAAACACGCAGTTAAAGTACCATAAGAGTACCGGTGTGACGCTCGCTACGCTCGCTCAATAAAGTATGCTGTGATTTAAAAAAAAAAAGGCAATTTGGGTCTTAACGACCATGCAAAATAGGAGTTGGATCCGATTTATATGAGACCATTTGATAGGTCAAAAGGTGGTGTGGCTATACAAGCCATTTTAAATTAAGCATAAAAATGTCAATAAAATGTATATTATATATTGAAGTTCATTACAGATTTGTCAAAAAACACTTATAATACTTTTCCCAATGACCTTGCAAAATGTGGTGATGATCGGTCAAACGATTGCAGTTATATTGACACACAGTTTCTTTCATCCCCATCAGGGACCCGAACCTTTATGAATAAAGGTTCGGGTTCCGGTTCCACAATTTTATTTTATAAAGGTTCGGGTTCCGGTTCCGGTTCTGAAACAAATATTCTTAAAGATTCGGTTCCGTTTCCGGTTCCTGCATAAAGGTTCCGGGTTCCGGTTCCGGTTCTAAAATTTTAAATCAACTATATATTAAACTTCAGTATTACCAATGTCAAATTTAATGGAATTATTGGATTTGGATTTTCCTATGAATGCAAGCACAGGTGTAGGCAGTGTCTGTATAAAATTCACAGGATGGTGCACAGAGTAAATATCAGAGGAGACAGTATAGTGGCTACAATTTTCTCCATAAGACAACGTAAACATTCATTTTTCCTGAGCTATCATATTCAAATTATCGGGAATGCAGTTCTCATCGCAGTAGTCAGATTCAAAAATTGAAAACTCGAGCAGCGTTTGCACAATGAAGAATTATTCTTTCTTATCAAGAATTAAAAATTTCTAAAAAAAAATACAATTTGGAAATTTTTTCAAAAAATAAACTTTATACAACTTTGTGAATAATATTATATATCCAAGTGATATACATGATTTTTTTTATTAAAAGAAGGAACCTTAAAGAACCTTTAAAAACCTTTAAGAACCTAATTGATTATAAAGGTTCTGGTTCCGGTTCCGGTTCTTTGGGAAAAAAGTATAAAGGTTCCGGTTCCGAAATTATAAAGGTTCATACCGGTTCTAGGTTCCGGTGTCGGTTCCGGTTCGGGTCCCTGATCCCCATTGCCAAGCACAGTATCAACTACAACTAGGTACACACCTAGTTTCCGATGAAACCAATGGAGCAAACTTGCTGAAAATCATTTTGACCACAACCAGAATAGTAATTTAAGTTGTGTGAAAAAATTGGCCTTATCCGTTACTTCGTTTGGCAGGAGACGCCAAATGCAAAGGCAGACAGATAAAAAAAAAAATAAAAGATTCGAGCTGGGTAGTGAGTTTGACCTTGAAGAGTTTTTTAATCGATTTTTATCAATATCTTTTACCAATGTAATTGTTAACAAAATAAGGCTTTGTATACGAGTATTCAGAACAGTTCAATGAAAATAATTCCATAGCTTGTAATGGTTTTTTGTTAACCTGCAATAAAAGTGGGGATACCATGTACTCATGTTCCAAAACCTTCACAAGAACACATTTACCAAACTTTTCAACGAATTCGTTGAAGCAAAATGAATCCCAGAAAAAAACACTCCGTGTAAAAAAGGCAGCCAAGTCTCTTTACTTTAAAAAAAAAAAAAAAAAAAATCAATGACATATCCAAATATTTAATCGTATTTTTGAAACAAAAGAATAAACACCGAGAAATACTTTACAAAAGGACTTGGCGCATCGTTTTTTTAAAGACCTCATTCAATACTAAAAGTGGAAAGAAATTTAAAGTAGGTACATTTTCCTCTTTCTATTAGAGCCAGAATCTATGAATCAAGCTACTTTTAGTAATGGCTATTTTATAGTTTTGTCAATGGCGATAGTAGAAAGATTTCATGCTGTAATAGATAAGTATTATAAGGATGGAAGAATTAAATAACAATTGGAAGTGGGCTCATACATATTCTTTTAGCACTGTTAATATGATGATATTAGAAGGGTATCTTTTCATAATTTGATCTTGACTGAAGGAATTCATGAAACGTTGTCAAATAATTACGAACTATCTTTGGAACAATTATATATTTTTGAAGTGTCAAGTGTATAAAGTGTAACAAGTTGGCCTATCTAGGTTAGAAAATTAACTTTAAAAATAATAATGTTTGCTTGAAATAGGTTTAAAGAATGAACAAGCTTGTAGCATGGCATTCTTAGAGTCAAGGTTAACTGAACACAAAGTAATTAATTAGAATCATTATGTAAACTTACAATCTTAAAATTCAACAGCAATCAAAATATAGACAAAAATATAACGAGCAATCAAACAAGTTTAACAATGTGCAATTATATCAAGAAAGTGAGTGAATCCATATAAAAAGTATGTGACCTTACCTAAATTGTGATGTCACCACGTAATAACAAGTGAACCAGTCATTGTGATAACGCTACAAAACCAGTCAGCCAGACTAGTTTTCAGTGATTCCTAGAAAAGCATGGGCCTACGTGCAGAAAGAAAGTCGTTCCGCGGGCTTTAGAAATGACAGAATGTCTAAAATTAGCTATCACGTGTACGAAACCAACCAATCAGATTCTTTGGAGGGAAAACGATGTCAGAGGGTATAAAACGTCAGGCTACCAGTCAAACTTCATCAGTCGGAGTTTTCTCAGAGCAGTGAGACCTGCCTCGCAAACCGTGAAGCCTTGTGCACGCAACATAGTATAATTTCAGCGAGACAGTGCCGATGTGATCGAAGGTAAACATTAAAATAACATTTTTGTATAAACGTCAACCCAGTAAATTCAAACTTCAAGCCTAATGCTGAGGCAAATAATATCGCATTAAGACAATTTCAAGTTACAAGTGATCAACTGAACAGTTTCAACATTAAAGTCAGTAAATGTTAAAGTATAAAAGTTAGTGAATTGCAACTCCGGGAGAAACCGACGAGTCTGCAGCCACGAACGTCATCAGCCTGAGCCAACTTGATCCAACTGCTCGAGGAGGTCACTCCTTGTGCACGGACTGCTGGACGTCCTGGTAACCAAGGGGTTATTAGACAACATCATCGCATCGCAGCTGAAGGAGGTGACATATCCAGTCATTTCATTCTGCTGGTGGACTGGAGTTCACGGGACACACTACGCAAGAGTCAACGCCATCCACTTGTTTGCGCGGAAGTAAACAAACCAGACGACATCATCACTACTGCCGACGTATCGAACGTAATATTGTTTCATAATTTTTGATTGCTCTTTTCACATCGATGAACATTTATTTTCTTTGTAATAAACAAATTATAATATTGCTGATTCTTTGTGTTCTACCCTCTGAGCCAAATCCCGCAGGTTTCAGTGGCGCTCAACGTGTGGGGCTCGAATAACATTCCTGGGAGCAATTGTTTTGAAAGAAATAATTGTTTTCTTGATTGTGAAAGAGTACTCAGTTGTTCTGAAACTTGTGGACACAGGCATTGCGTAAAATTTTCATGTATTTGGAAATTTTACATAGAATCAACCCGTTAACGTAAAGATAAAGCCAACTGTAGATTTGTGCATGTTAGTTCATTACATCTGTTACGATGGCAGATCGAGATGCAAGTTTAGCGTCAACTGTAGATTTAGATGAGACTGTAGAGGGGGCGGGGGACCAGTCAGTGGTTAGTGAACTCGAGGTAACTAGGAGCCAGGTGATAGGGGAGGACGAACACGATGACTCGCTACCTCATGTTGAAATGCCAATCTTTGAAGAGAGACAAAAAGAAGCCAGAGCTGACAGTATATATTCACAATTCGGTGAGAAAGAATTCAATAATTCAATTATGGAATTCCTAATGAAGGAAAAGCGAGAACAACAAGAGAAAGAAACTATCAAGGAAATGAATAGGAAACTAGAAAAACAGAAGGAAAAGGAGGAAAGTAAAAACGAAAAACAGAAGGAAAAAGAAGAAAGGGATAAGAAAGACGAAGAGAGAGGAAAGGAAATACGGGAGTTGCTATTAGAAACAAAAAATGAATTCAGGGAGATCGCGAGTAAATTTGAAGCTGGATTGAAAAAGGTTGAAACTAGGGTCACAAATGTAGAGGAAAGAGTACAACAAGTAAATGATAAAGTCGACACAGAGTTGGAGGTCATTAAGTCTTACGTAGAATCAATCGGAGCACAGACGAGCAGTGTTGAGGAAAAAGTAAATACCGGATTGGTAAAGATAAACACTGAGATCGATGAGCGTGACAAGAAACTCAGCCTGGAGATATTTTCATTAAGCTCGCGATTTGAAAGAAAGGATAAAGAAAAGAATGAAAGCATTTCAGCTATCAAGGAGAAAATAGAGGACGTAAGTAAAAAGGTAGATGAGAATGCCAAGAAGACTGGAACGACATCGAATATCATGTGTCATGCAAATAACGAGTTGCAATTTGCAAAACATTGTACTGAGTCGCTGATACAAGAGGCAATAAGATTTAATGGGGAAGAGAGTTGCCCAATAAACGCAATGCAATTTTTGAAGCTAATCAAAGAGCGTTTTTCAACATTCAATGTGAATAACAATCAGAAGCTGGGAATCATTGTCAAGTGTTTACATGGAAAAGCAGCAGACTGGTATGTAAATAATCCCGTTGAGAACATTGACAAATTTGAAGAGGCTTTTAAAGAGAAATATTGGTCGCAAACTGTACAGCATCAGCTAATCAGATCAATCTATGCTGGAGAATACAAAATTAGTTCGAACCTAAACATGGTGACCTATGTCAATCGGATTATCAACAAGGCAAAATATGTGACAGAATTGGTCAATATGACGGAACAAGTTTTGGTTGGAATATTGATTAATCACTTACCACCAAACATCAGGGTGATAGTACGTGGCAAAGTCAAAACTAAAGATGAGTTGATAAAAGAGCTGACTGACTTAGAGCATGATGAATTCACTGAAAAACTAATCAGAGATCCCAAGCAATATGAGCCAATTCGTAACGGGAACGGTTACAATGATAATAGGAACGGCTATAATAACAGGAATAGTTATGACAGAAATTACAATAACAACAACTACGGGAGAAACAGTCACGGCAGGAATGACTATGACAGAAATGGGTATGGTCACGGGAATGGCTATGCAAACAGGAATAATAATGATCGGCAAAATCAAAGAGACAACTCTCAAGGTAACGGCAATAGTAGGCAAAACGAGAACGAACAAAGTAAAATCAATCCGCCACCGCTACCAATCTCACCAATTCCAGGCATTAGCGGAATGAAGAATGAAAATTCGGGAAACGAACAGAGGTCGACACAGAATGGAAAGTAGAGATGGGACACGATTTTGCGTCGACCGAGAAAACACGTTTCAAAGAGAGAAAAGAAGAAATTAGGAGAATGCAGAAGAAAGAGCGTGAGGATCTTAAAGAGTATATACGCAGATCTTCAAGACGGTGGAAGAAAGAGATGGATGAGCGAGAAGCTGCCAGAGAAGCAGAGGTTTCTGCAATAGAAAAGCAACTTCAAATAGATTTTTTGCTTTTCAAGAAAGGCTGGTCCCAACGGCTGGTGTGTTGGATACCTCGGTTCTCGTTAGATCACCGAGGTTAAGCAACATTGAGCGCGGTCAGAGGTTGGATGGGTGACCATTCAACTCTGCCTTGCCAGGTTGCTGCCGTTGGGCCAGAGCGACTGGGGTGTTTGGGGGTTAGTGTGACGACCTCCCTCCACCTGTTATCAGTCTCTCGACGGCGCGGGTTGTGGAGGCCCGTGCTGTGAATGTCACACCGTCCTTCGGAAGGGACGTTAAGCCGTTGGTCCCCTTGGTATCTTTCGTCAGGAGTAGGCTACATGCCGGTACCGGGTTTCCTCTCCTCCCTTCTCTATTACATTCTCACTAGTGGAGCCTCGGCTCCGTTGAGAATATAGGCTTAATAATAATAATAAAAGGGATTGAAGACGCTGCTGCTTGCAAGACGTTGCAATCACAAGAGAGTACAGAGGGGGGCTGTGTGCCAGAAGAAATTGTCCAGAATAAAATTGAAAGTTTGGATGGACCAGACAAAGAAGAAGTTGATGAAAGTAGGCGTGAATTTACTGAGATGAAGAAAGATGAAAATGTATTTCGAAGGAAGAATTTTGAAGACAATTACGAGGTAGTATTGCCACAAGTGAGCGAGAAGGAAGTATTACAGATTCCGATTGCGAATCAAGATGATTTCGACAGAGTTCGAACAGTTGAAGAAATTGGCGATGTTTTGAAGTCTATAGGCGACTTTAAAAGTAATGGTGAAAAGTTTCACGACGAGAAAAATGACAAGGTGATTATGAATGAAAACGATGATGTTTTGAAGAAAGGGTTGAATAATGATTTGAGAGAAGAAGACGAAAATGTTTGCTTGCAAGATGGACTGCAAATGAACGTACGAGAACTGAAGAAGAAAGCTGACGAAAATGAAAACTACACATCGACCACTGCTCAAGAAAACAGGGAAGATTCTACTTGGAAACAGCTACTTGAAGATATTTCAAGGGTGAAAACTCAAGACAAAACAGAAGAAGGAACGATTTCATTTCCATTCGATCGTGGACGGAAGAAAGAAATCAATACGTCGAACAAATGATTCCTACTGATGACAACAGCAATGTTATGTTGATTGTTATGGTCGAAGTATGATGACCCAGCAGAAGTAGGTCACTAGGCCAATAACGGGATCGTGAGAGAGGGTTGAGTCGAGCATCGTTTCCGGGAGGTAGGATGAGGTTTGTTTTTGTTTTGGTAGGTGGAGGGGTGAGTTCATTCATTCAGGTTTAGATTAGACAGCTGTAAGGGGAAATAAACTTGCATCTGTTGAAGGAAACTTTTTGTTTGTCAAAAGGAAGAGATTATTCCTGCTAGATAGTCCAGTCTCTATGTGAATCCTTGTTTTATCACCATTTTCTCATTCAAAATTTCAATGTGTTTCAAATTTACTTCAGTCAAAAGGTGAACAACAAGAATTCAGGGGGCTCTGTAACAAGTTGGCCTATCTAGGTTAGAAAATTAACTTTAAAAATAATAATGTTTGCTTGAAATAGGTTTAAAGAATGAACAAGCTTGTAGCATGGCATTCTTAGAGTCAAGGTTAACTGAACACAAAGTAATTAATTAGAATCATTATGTAAACTTACAATCTTAAAATTCAACAGCAATCAAAATATAGACAAAAATATAACGAGCAATCAAACAAGTTTAACAATGTGCAATTATATCAAGAAAGTGAGTGAATCCATATAAAAAGTATGTGACCTTACCTAAATTGTGATGTCACCACGTAATAACAAGTGAACCAGTCATTGTGATAACGCTACAAAACCAGTCAGCCAGACTAGTTTTCAGTGATTCCTAGAAAAGCATGGGCCTACGTGCAGAAAGAAAGTCGTTCCGCGGGCTTTAGAAATGACAGAATGTCTAAAATTAGCTATCACGTGTACGAAACCAACCAATCAGATTCTTTGGAGGGAAAACGATGTCAGAGGGTATAAAACGTCAGGCTACCAGTCAAACTTCATCAGTCGGAGTTTTCTCAGAGCAGTGAGACCTGCCTCGCAAACCGTGAAGCCTTGTGCACGCAACATAGTATAATTTCAGCGAGACAGTGCCGATGTGATCGAAGGTAAACATTAAAATAACATTTTTGTATAAACGTCAACCCAGTAAATTCAAACTTCAAGCCTAATGCTGAGGCAAATAATATCGCATTAAGACAATTTCAAGTTACAAGTGATCAACTGAACAGTTTCAACATTAAAGTCAGTAAATGTTAAAGTATAAAAGTTAGTGAATTGCAACTCCGGGAGAAACCGACGAGTCTGCAGCCACGAACGTCATCAGCCTGAGCCAACTTGATCCAACTGCTCGAGGAGGTCACTCCTTGTGCACGGACTGCTGGACGTCCTGGTAACCAAGGGGTTATTAGACAACATCATCGCATCGCAGCTGAAGGAGGTGACATATCCAGTCATTTCATTCTGCTGGTGGACTGGAGTTCACGGGACACACTACGCAAGAGTCAACGCCATCCACTTGTTTGCGCGGAAGTAAACAAACCAGACGACATCATCACTACTGCCGACGTATCGAACGTAATATTGTTTCATAATTTTTGATTGCTCTTTTCACATCGATGAACATTTATTTTCTTTGTAATAAACAAATTATAATATTGCTGATTCTTTGTGTTCTACCCTCTGAGCCAAATCCCGCAGGTTTCAAAAGTTAAAATTTTTAATAGAAATTCAATGAGACTATGACGTACTTTGTGAAATGTTTTGTTATAAAATGTGGATTAATAGAAATGTATTTCATGATGAAAAGGTATAACGCATGAGACTTAATTATGTTGACCACGAAACAATACGAAGATAACTTACTATTGTGTATTTATAGAAAACATACCTAGGCAACAAGTTTTATCGCGTACGTACACTCAACCAAACATAAAATGATCGTGATGAAAAGGTAGGGAAGCATCTCTTGTCTATTAATTTTCCGATTGCCTGTACAAACCGGTCAGGCCTCTCACTCTAGTTGTTATCTCTCTCGGTGCTCGAGTAAAACAAGGGATGGGGGAGATATTGACGTCAAATAGAAACAGGTAATTTCTCAATCACATCAGCCTAGCAGGACGAATCTTCATTCGAATATTGCTCCTGGCTAACCCGATCGTGGTCTACCTAGATTTCGGCTCACATTTTCTCAATAAGTGCAATCTATATTATGTTTCAGATTCATAATTTTAAAAGTGTATAATATGATCTTATGCTTTTCCTAATGTATAATTTCATTTGCAAACAATCCGATCTAAGTGCAGTTAATCAATGGAACAAAGTATACCTACGTCTATATAATGGATTGGGCTAAAATTACATAGGCTCTTTAAATTAATTTTATGAGAAAACGTAAATTTCAAAGTTACTCTATCATTGATTCATACAATATTAGTCTATACAAAAAAATTACAAATTGCCAATAGGACAGTTACGATTTATTTTTGAATTTATTTCAAACCTGATTTTAATATTCCTTTATTCATAACAAAAAATATGTAAATTTTCATTAATAAATATCAATTTGAAATTCCGTAAATATTATTCAGTATGTTGAAAATCAGTGTGATGTTATATTTATCAACCAACAATGATGTTGCCATGGCAACAATAAAACTAGGACAGCACATGACGTTAATTCTTTGTCCCGCAATAATGTGCACTGAAATAATATTCATATTGACGGAGGGAAATTTGGGCTATTGAGTATCCTGACAAAATTAATCTACACCCACTATTTAGGGTATTCGTAAGTATGAATCAAAGGAAAATTTTAGTTGAAAAGTCTGCGCCCTTAATATAAAAGTGACGTTGTTACCATAAACTGCATGCATTGCATTTTATAAAACAATGAATGTAACAATGATCTTATCTTTGTTAAGTGTGCGTCGTTAAATAAACTCACCAGCCTTGTTGCCGTGTGTGCGTAATTAATATTCAGTCAAAGCATGATACATTATGTGTATTTATTTAGTGAGAGCAGAAAATTTAGTTTTGGACATAAGATTTAGCTCGTTTATTAATTACCTTTTTTAGTGAAGAAATATTGTGAGTAATTGAATGCGGTAACATTTTCTGATATTATTACCGTTCTAATGCATCTCAACTAATTGTTCTTGGAGAGCGGTAGTTTCTTTACACCGGGGGTGTTGCAGTTAGAGTCCACTTGATGGATGATAAAAAGGTTACCGGTGGAAGGTGGGAAGGAGGCGCTCGTGGCTTATCAAGCGAATAAAGCAAGCGTCTTTATCTGAAACTTATAGCTCGAATCTCTGATTTTTTGTCTGTTTGTTGTTCTTGATCTATTTCAGGTCAAACGGAATAACGGATTAGGCCAATTTATTCACAACACATTAATTACTATCCTGATTGAGGACTTGATGATTTCTAAAAGATTTGCATTAGTTTCATCTTAAATACCTCCAGACTCCAGAGTGTTTATCGTTTAAAGTGGAAATGCATTTCCATGGAGTCATTCAGACTCAAGCAACTCGTTAAAGTCGAGTGTAAGAGGTTTGCGCACGCAAGTGCAAGAGACATGGTGACAGCATCGTCACCGGTGGTATGACAGTTCGTAGTGAGCATTCTCTACCTTCATTCCATTCTCCTCGGAGATCTCTAACCCTCATCAGTACGTTGTGTCTAATGTGCGTCTGTCCGACCGGGTAGCTCAATTGGTAGAGCTCTCGCCCGGCAAGTGAGAGGTCCCGGGCTCGTGCCCCGGTTCGATAGGATATTTTAACAACGCACATCCCTTCATAACAATCTGAATAATGGATAACGTTCATTTGTCGTTCGTGTTAATGCTTTTCATAATCTGTCTTATATTTTCTGTAAAGCACCGTTTCGGTGCTCGATCATCAACGCGTTACACTGGGCGTTTTCCTAGTTTTTAGTGACAATCATAGCATTGACTCTCGACTGAGGAACACCACGACGCACCTCAGTCAAGTAGGTCGGTCGCGGGAATCGAAGTCAGGACTTCCGGGAAACAAGCTTAGGGCGTTACTGCCTGAGCCAACTTGCTCCAGTAAAATTAAACATGATGCATAAATTAGGCTTGGCGCTTAAAATGCAAGCTAAATGCTGCCATTTATTTAACTGCATCCCCTACAGTAGGTATCCATACAAAAAATTGTTAGGGAATATCCATCAATTTTAAAATAAGTTGGATTATAATTATTCAAAACAACAAGATGAATTTTGTCAGGATCTTCAATAGAAAATAATGTCCTTCATAAATATGAAATTTAATGTCAGTGAACATTGTGGCGGGACAAAGACATTAATGCCATGTTCTGTCATAATTTTATTGTTGCTATAGCAACATCATTGTTGTTTGATAAATATTACATCACACTGATTTTCAACATAGTGTTAAAGTCCCTCAAAGATATTTACGTAAATTCAAATTGATATTTATTAATGAAAATTGTTATATTTTGAGTTATGAGTAAAGTAATATTAAAGTCGGTTTTGAAATAAATTCCAATGAAAAGGCGTAACTGTCATAATATTGGCAATAGGTAATTTTTTTTTTGTATAGACAAAAGAAAAACTATAATGTGAGTGTTATTTTGAAATTTAGTTTTTCTCGTCAAATTAATTTAAAGTCAACGTAGGATGTAAACCCAATCATTTATATAGACCAGTGGTACTCAACCTTTTTGACTTGCGGGCTAATAATACGAATTTGCTTTTGTTGGCGGCCCGCATTTTTAAAAAAAAAAGTACAATAATGCTCACGTGTTCAGGTTGGTTCATCCATGCGCGTAGGAACTACTTTTATCTTGAGAGGGGGGGAGGGGGGTATTTCGACACCCGGAAGGGGGGTCTAAGGAGCGAAGCATGTAAATTTTAGCCCCGCAGGGCGTCATTTAAAAATTTTACAATTTAAAAGTGATTCAATTTCTGGTGCTCTAAAATGCCCGAACTGAATCAAACTACCCTCCAATTGTTGCCTCGCAAGTCGTTTTTTTTAGAATTTAAGCTATTTATAAGTGGTTCTGGGATGCACTTATTTTTGTATGGTCAATGGGGGGTCAGTCTGCTCGGGTTGGGGGGTTAATCCCCCATCCCCCAACCCCTTCTTATGTGTCTGGTTAATTCAGTGTATTTTGTTTATTAGGGAACGAATTGAACAAAGTATCACACGCCAAAACAATACACTATTTCACAATTTTCGGAATTGGTGAATGGCTTCATTTTCGTTTTAACAAGTATGACGTTACATTTAAGAAGTTTTCGTCGCATTTACAGCCTGTTGCGTGGATCCTAACATGACAACTCTCAAAATTCCTCTCAAGTGCAAACAAGAAATTGTTAAAATCTTCTTCATATGGATATTTCATCCTGTTAGTTTATTTCTATGTAATGTTAACAGTTTCGATCAATATGTTTGGACCTTCTTCAGGACAAAACTAAACTTTAAAAAACCAAATCATATAAAATAATAAAACATTTCACATTTTTCAAATAATGTGTTCAATGAAACATTTTGTTATTTGTTATTTTTTTATATTATTTGCACAGTTGATTTTGATTGTGTGAATAAGTACGAGTAGGTATTGGAAACATCAACTGGGGGGCCACAAAAATTAGTTCCACGGGCCGCATGCGGCCCGCGGGCCGCAGGTTGAGTGCCACTGATATAGACAGACGTATTCTTTGTGCTATGAATTGATTAACTGCACATACACCGGATTGTTTGCAAATGAAATTTAAAATTAGCAAAAGAAAAACATCATAATAAATATTTTTAAAATTATGAATCTGAAACATAATATAGATTGCACTTATTGAGAAAATGTGAGCCGAAATCTCGGTAGACCACGATCGGGTTAGCCAGGAGCAATATTCGAATGATGATTCGACATGCTTAGGCTGATGCGATTGAGAAATTACCTGTTTCTATTTGACGTCAATATCTCCCCCATCCCTTGTTATTACTCGAGCACAGAGAGAGATAGCAGCTAGAGTGAGAGGTCTGACCGGTTTGTACAGGCAATCGGAAAATTAATAGACAAGAGATGATACTCTAACTTTTCATCACGATCACTTTATGTTTGGCTGAGTGTACATATTCAAATAGAAAATATTTTACAGTATACTGTAAAATATTGTAGATATGTATAATATGTAATTGAAAGATGTTTCCCTATTATTCTAAAAATTCTAAATGACGGTTGTATATAAATGGCATATGCTTTTGAATCGAAAAATGTATTTAAAAAAACGATGCGCCAAGTCCTTTTGTAAAGTATTTCTCGGTGTTTATTCTTTTATTTCAAAACTACGATTAAATATTTGGATATGTCATTGACTTGGCTCCTTTTTTGATATCACTTCTTTTCGGTGTTGAATTTTTTTAAAGTAAAGAGACTTGGCTGCCTTTTTTACACGGAGTGTTTTTTTCTGGGATATCACTTCTTTTGTTAGTTTATTCATACAGCTTGTAGCACATGTCCGAGCAGGGACTAATTTCTTTAAAAAAATACGCCTCAACCGATTTGGTTACTAAGAAAAGTTGCGTTTGGTATAAGATGAAAATGATTATCCAAGAAGAATAGCTTAAGTTTCGTTATAATCGATCCAGTCATTTTCGATATATGACGTCACTTCTTGTTTTGAAATAGCGGCCGAAAATAATGTCGTCTTGAATTCATAATTATAAGTCCTACATAATTGCACAATTTGGTTGCCATCGGTATAGACGATTTCGATATATGACGTACCTTCCGGTTTTAACAATGGCGGCCGAAAATAATGTCGTCTTTAATTCATAATTATTAGTCCTCCGTATTTCCAAAATTTGGTTGCAATCAGTACAGCCGTTTTCGATGTATGACGTCACTTTCGGTTTTAACAATGGCGGCCGAAAATAATGTCGTCTTTAATTCAAAATTATTAGTCCTACATAATTCCACAATTTGGTTGCAATCGGTACAGACGATTTCGATATATGACGTCACTTCCGGTTTTAACAATGGCGGCCGAAAATAATGTCGTCTTTAATTCATAATTATAAGTCCTACACATTTCCAAAATTTGGTTGCTATCGGTACAGCAGTTTTTGATATATGACGTTACTTCCGGTATAACAATGGCGGCTGAAAATAATGTAGTCTTTAATCCATAATTATAAGTCCTACATATTTCCAAAATTTGGTTGCAATCGGTACAGCCGTTTTCGATATGTGACGTCACTTCCGGTTTTAACAATGGCGGCCGAAAATAATGTCGTCTTTAAATCATAATTATTAGTCCTCACATTTCCAGAATTTGGTTGCAATCGGTACAGCTGTTTTCAATATATGACGTCACTTCCGGTTTTAAAAATGGCGGCCGAGAACACTGCAACCTTGAATTTATAATTATTTACAAAGTAAGTTTACTAAATATCTATTTAAAAGTATAAATTGGTGAATTAAGTGTCAATTACCATATTTATGACGTAACTTAGCATATTTATGACGTCATTTCCGGTATAGTTAATAGGAAAACAATCTAGTTGATACTTTATGAACGACCATCTGAATTCATAATCCCTATATTTCCGTAAAATCGGTCATGCCGTTTGTAATATATGACGTCACTTCCGGTTTCATTTAGTGGTTCCTGCCGCCATTTCCGGTACCGTTAATTTGTTTATTTATTTTTCACAATTGATTTTTCAAATAAATTGCAGAATGAATACGCAGGAGCTAGTTCAGTTGCAATCGGTACTGGAGTTTTAGATATATGACGTCACTTCCGGTTTCAGGAATGGCGGCCGAGTACACTGCAATCTTGAATTTATAGTTTGTATTGTCTATGTTACAATGTAAGTTAATTATGTAAGTATTTTAAGTATAATTTGTTGAAATAAGTTAAATATTGCGTATTTATGACGTCACTTCCGGTTTCGAAAATAAGAAAATAATTATTTTATTATTGATACTTCATAAAGATGACCATCTTAATCGAATGGCGCTAATTTCGTTATAATCGGTCCAGACGTTTTTGAGATATGACGTCACTTCCGGTTTAAAAATGGCGGTACAAAAAATCACAAGAGGCAAGGTATCATCAGACGCCAAAAGTGCATATGTGGTAAAAATTTTAGGTTGATCGGTTTAGCCGTTTAGG